>JAAGKR010001594.1:0-20209 GCA_011419295.1 Clarias macrocephalus
AGTTTTAACAGTGAACAGTGAAACCTAATTCGTAATCTTACATGCATGACTCTATCCACACAGCCTGAGAGAAAAATCACTATAATTATAATGTACAGTATATGTGCACTGAGATCATTTCACATCATCTATAGTGTATAATTCAAAGTTTATACTTAATTCATTGTGTCAAAAGTGTCACCAGTTTCATTGTCAAAAACTTCAGTAGAAACCATATACATTTATAATAATTTGTAAATAAATACAATATGGTTGTAAAAATTACTCACAAGCATTGTGATCTGCGCAAGGAACAGATATAGGAATCAAGAAATAAAAAAAAAAGACAAAGTGTTCCAGTAAACTGTTTCATGTCTTCAGAACACTTAAGCTCACACAGGCAAGCTGGTGCATTCCTATTAGAATAACTCACACACAGATGCTAACACATATTACAGCCATATTTCATGTGGATTTTCTTATGTAAATCCACAAAGACATAGATACACACTTATACATATATACCTTTACAGTATGTGTGTACATAATTTCAGAAAGAAAAAAAAACTTGCATTGATCTCAGTGTTGAATCCCAACAAATACAATATGACTCATAGCCAACATACTATATAATTCTTACTATACTTTGTATCTCATGTTTTACTGCTTACCACAGACTGGCTTAGATTTCTGAGTTGCTTCAGGCTAATGGAATGTTCTTCATTGTGATTTATTAAAAACACAACCAAATCCTTTAAAACAGCATCTTTACACTTCATATTAGCAGTAGTCATCACAGCAACCTTCCAAAACATATGTCTATTCCAAAATATGCAACATCGAGATGATATATTAGATAATATTACAAAAAGATAACGAGAGTAAATACAAAATGCAGTTTTTAAATGATGATTTCATTTTTTAAGGAACAAAAAAAGCTGTTCAAACTAACCTGGCCCTTTGTGAAGAATTAACCCCCCCCCCCTCCCCCCAAACCTAATAACACTGGCAGACTGTGGCATTAACATGGACCTTAATTAGGACAAGTAAGGCCTTCAGTTGTTGTTCTGGATGTTGTTCCGGGTCCTATTTTTGAGCTCATGGATGAATCGTTGTAGTGCTCATAGAGTCATTTAGTTCACCTCTGGTCCAGTTTTTCTCCATCTGTGGATAATGCCGCTGATGGTGGTTCACTGGAGTCCCAAAGCATTAGAAGTGCCTTGGTAAGCCTTTCCAAACTGATACATGTCATCTATTTTGTTTTTGTTGGTAGAGCAGGGAAAACACCAAAACGTTGCAGGGCAGTTGGTCCTCCAGGGCCAGTGTTGAAATCCACTGCTGTAGACAGTTCTCAGACATGAGGCCTTCACATGCTGTGTGACTGATGAAGTGTGCATGCACCAGGTAGGAAAAACAACAACACAGCACTATATTTATTAAATATACACTACAATATCACATGCCTTAAAAATTGTCATTTTTGTTTGTAGTTAAGGACACAATAAAATGTATATACAAATTATTGGCAGAATTGCCAAATGCTAAAACCTGTTCCCTTCAGCTAAATTTCCTGATAGGTGACTCTGACTCCCAGCTAACAACATATTTGATGTGTGCACTAAAAGTGACATACTGCAGAAAAGTTTTGGTCTCTTTACTCACCATACTGAGCTGTTGATGGTTTGATGGTTGTGCTTTTTTCCCCTTATTTTTAGGCTTTACAAGGCATTGTGGTATGATATGTTCTTGGCTGCAACAATAAGCTGCTCCCTCCTGCAATGTTGGCACTCAGTTTCGGAGGCCTTGATCCTGTCTAGTTGCATAAGCCCAGGGTTCAAGTGTAGTCGCTGAATCACTGCCATGGGATTTCTGTGACATTAAAGTATTGAGTCTAATTTCATGTCGATAAATTTGTCAAGAGACACGTTATCGCCCTACTTGTTTATAGACTTGCACACTTTTTAAAAAACTATTTTTAAATAGGCAAAAGACTCCTGATTACTCACATCTTGGTTCTATCTGGCCGTAGCCATTTTAATGCTTTCACAGCGAGCACTGTAAGAAACTGTGAGATTTTTCCTTTTTCCTTTACATTATCCTGGTACGCAGAATGAAAGGCACACTGAAGGATGAAGTCCTGACAATCGACCAGGTCTCCAGCATATTTATCCAGACAGCAACCAGAATTTTGGATGAGCTTGGTGTTGGTGATCGTGTAGGAATTCCACCTGCCACATGGACATACATTTGCATGCTGAGCTCATTCACGAGTTGTTTGATTTTCTCCTGCTGTAATTGTAATATGTCAAAGTGCAAGCAATGACCCACCATATTTCCATCAACACTTGGGTATAGGGTGTGACTTTGTGGTGTGCTTTTCTTAAGTTGAGGCCTCCTGCTGTATCCTTTGTGGTGAAGTATTGGGTACGAAAGTGTGAGGCAAGGACACAAGTGCAGTCAGAGGGTAAAAGGTGTTTATTAAAGACTAAATCAGACAAACAAAACAAACAAGGGTAGTCAAAGTACAGCGTTGGAGAAACAGGTTTGGGTCAGGCGATCTACAAACCGCATAAAATAGGGAAGGTTACATCAGAATTGGAATAGGCTGAGAACACAGAAAGGTAGTCACAAAATAATGGCTTACTAATGTAACTAACTAGATAAATCTCAGGAGCATATACAGTACTTCACTATAAGAAGTTCATGTGGCGTGTACTACAGCATGTGGTGAAGCGGATGCAGGAGCTCATCACACAGCTTAAAATAGAGGTTGGGAGGGAGACCTCCATCACCAGACTAAGTTGAAAAACAAATCGTTTTTTAAAACTTTGTCCTGAGAGCTTGGTTAGGCTTATAAAAAAGTCTGTCCTGTTTGCCAAGCCCTCACCCTGTCCCATTGCTCAGCACCACAGCCACAGAGTTGGAGAGCTTGACTGAAAATTTTTGGAGATGTCCTAGACAATTGTTGGCACCTTTGGGGGGTTTATGTTAGGGATAATGCCCATAGACCTTTTTTGTTTCGTTTCGGGGGGTCTTATTTTGACTTGGGGTGTTGTTTCTTGTCTCACTTTTTTCTGCCCTCTGGTTTGTTGGTTTTCTTTAGTAAAAATATTAGTCTGCCCTGCCCGTGATTACTTACGAGCAGGACACTCGGGCTGAGCTGACTAAAATTTGCCAAACTTTAATTAAGTGACCAAAACTGTGAAGAGGCAAGAAATCTTTTGGCCAAGCTGGCACATCAAAAGAAGCCATGAGTTTCCTGAGTCATATGGTGCCAAAATTCCCTCCTCCTGTACCTGAATGTCAAAAAAAAAAAAAAAAAAAATAGTGCTTTTAACCTCTTCACACAATATTTTACATATATGGGGCTCAAAGCATTTGCCTGTAATGGTGAAAAGGCTAAGCTAAGCCATTCTAGTCTCAGAGATATGATCAGAAATGTAGGCCTTGAGCACTTCTCTAGTCCTTCTTTGTCTTTGTCAGCCAAGCAGCATTGTTGCATTGCACCATCAGTTTTCTTTGTTTACCATTAGTTCTGAACCAATGCCAATAAACTTCTGCTTCTTGTGTTTATGAAGACAAGCCCCCATCATAATTTTTAGCATCATACAGCTGTGGTATGGGCTGCTTGGGGTAGGTGCTCTTCTGTGAATGTATAGCCCAGGGCAGTAGCATAAAGCTCTATGATCAGTTCAAAGCCCTTCAATATCCAGCATGTCTACAATACACTTGAGCCAACATCGCACAATCTGATTTCATACAGTATTGCCAGCTTTTCTTAATGAATGTATACAATATGGATTGAATATGAATCTCTTATTAACAATATGCAACCATCCTCAATGAGTTTGTACATTTGTTGTTGATGGGTCTATGCCTTCTTAACCTTCAATGCTTACTAGGGTCAAGAATGCTCTATGGAAAGCTTGGTGTCCTGGCTACCTCCTCTGGTATATTATGAGAGTTCAGAAATCCAGTCAAAATGGCCTGTTCATACCAGAATTCTATAAATAGAAGCTCTTGGAGGCTGTAGGTCGATTCAAACAGCTAAGCTTAACACTTCATCGTCTTTCGACTGCTCCCGTTAGGGGTTGTTGCCACAGCGGACCATTTGTCTTCATCTAACTCTGTCTCACATATCTTCCTTTATCACTGCACTCCTAAGTGTCCTCTCTCACCACATCCATAAATGGGGCTCCTCTTGGGTCTTCCCCTTCTCCTCCTGACTGGCAGCTCCATCTCTAACATTCTCCTCCCGATATACCCCTCATCCTCCTCCACATGTCCAAACCACCTTACTCTGGCATCTCTTTGTTCACAAACCTTCATACCTGCACTGTCCCTCTAATCTTGTCGATTCTTGTGACTCCCAAAACAAATCACAGCATCTTCCGCTCTGCCACCTCCATCTCTGCTTCCTGTCTTTTTGTCAGTCACCGAATGGTCTCCAAACCGTACAACATTGTTGGTCTCACTACTGTCCTGTAAACTTTCCCTTTCATTCTTGCCGATACCTTTCGGTCAAAGATCAAGCCTGCTACTCTTCTCCACCCATTCCACTCTGCCTGCACTTTCTTCTTCATTCCTCTAGCACATTCCCCATTGCTTTGGACAGTTGAGATCCTAAATATTTAAACTCCTCTACTTTCTTTACCATCCTGAGATGTATTGGCACCCTGTCCAGGGTGTACTTCGTCTCGTGCCCCAAGTCTCCCGGGTTAGGCTTCAGGTCCTCCATGACCCTGTATACAGAATACTCATCTCAACCTGCTCCCTATTCAAGCTGCGGAACACGATATTATCTGCAAACATCATAGTCCATGTGGAGACTGGTCTAACACATCTGTCAACCTGTCCATCACCACTGCAAAAAAATCACCACTGGAAGGTGCTAGGAGCAGATCACTGGTATTCTCGTATTTTTGTCAGTTCAGCAGCTCCACAAAATACTACCTCCACCTCCTCAAAACACCCCTGTCCCTTGTCACTGCATGTCCACCTGCATCTGCCTGTCCAGTAAACATAAACACTTTTCCTCTCCTTTTGAGTTTGGCTCCTAACACAACTCACTATACACCTTTACGTTAGCCTTTGCCCCTTCCCTCTTCACCTTACACAGCATCTCCTTATATACGTGTCTACTCTCCTTATCTTTCTTACTTCCCCAATTCCTCGTTGCAGCCTCTTTCTCTTTCTGCTTTCTTGTACTTCCTCATTCCACCACCAAGTTTCCTTATCTTCCTTTCTCTGTCCTGATGTCATGCCAAATACATTCCTAGCTGTCTCCCTTATCACTTTTGCAGTAACTGACCAATTGTTCAATTTCTCTTCACCACTACCCAGTACCTGACTCAACTCCTCTCTGAATTTTACACAAAAATCTTACTTCCACCATCTAATCCTGGGTTCAGTCCTCACTCTCTTTTTCTTCTTCTGTACCTCCAAAGTCATCCTGAAGACCACCATCCGATGCTGTCTATACTATCCCCTGAAACCACCTTACAGTTTCTAATCTTCTTTAAGTTCCATCTCCTACCCTTTCACTTGGTACATACAAAAGGATGGGGTATAAAAAAGTTTCGAGATTCGCGCGCCACTTGCTTTTGCCACATGTTCTTCCTCAGATGCCATAAAACCTGGCAGTGTAATTCGCTATTGATGGTTTGGGCCCTGCGGATGAATTCTCAATGCACTCACACATGTTGAAAAAGACGATGAGCATGCACTTGGTTGAGCTTTTTTGGTCATAGAGAAGCTCAGGGTCTTGCTGTTTCACACACAAGTTTCATTACCGGTAAAGATCCTCAACATAAAGGACGGGTCATCCAGGATCCGGACATCCGACCCGCTGACGGAGTTCTTGGCAGACGCGAGGTTCCTTCTGCTTCTGGGTCAGCAGTCTGGGAATTTGGCAGTAACACCAGGCATGTTCAAACCACACGTGAGGATTACCTGGACTGTTTTGTATGACACACCAACAGTGTGGGTTATGTTGTTGATTGTTCTTTAACGATCTGACACAAGCTGACAAATAATTTCCACATTTTTTGGGGGGGGGGGGGGGGGTTGAGCTTGTATACCCCCTCATATCTACCTTACTCTGATCCATCATATCAGCTAGCTCTCACCCTTTACCAGTCATAGTGCCAACATTCATAATTCATATTTTAACATTGACTCTTTTACACTTTCTTATTCTACTCTGCTCCCTCTCTTTCTCTTCGATCTTCAGTCAACAGTAGCCTAATTTCCACAGGTGTCCTGCTGACCTGAGGCAGTCATTGTTTAACTGGGCCTCGACCGTTCTGGCGCAATCCTTCTCATTTATTCAGGCTTGGGACCGACACTAAGACTACACTGGCTTGAGCAACCTCAGTGGCTAAGTTAGCTAAGCTTAACACTAACAAACATACAGTAAATGCAAAAAATCAAGAAAAAGATAAACACACACATAAAGTAAAGCAAAAATAAATGGCATTATTTAAAAAAATTAGAATGCCATTAAAACATTACATTTTACTTTTGACTGCCACTGTCACGTAATCACTGTACTGGAGCTTTAAAAATATATTAACCCTGTAGTGGACTAAACTTTAATCTTTTCTTCTTCTGACAAGTACCATAATATGTTTTCTAAATCGCTAAACAAAATTTTCTGTTCTCTCTCTCTCTCTCTCTCTCTCTCTCTCTCTCTCTCTCTCTCTCTCTCACACACACACACACACACACACACACACACACACACACACACACACACACACACACACACACACACACACACACACACACATACTGTACACACTTTTATATGAAAGTGTTCCATTTCTTTGGACTGACAACTGTGTTTAACAAAGGATTAATAAAAAATTATAAAAATCTTAATCATGTTATATTATCTACACTTAGTTTTACTTAGTGACAAACATGATCTGTATTTGTGCATTGCAAACACAGAAAGAGCACTGCAGCCCCTTCTGAGCCCGGGGACCCAAGTCCAAAGCTCCACCTCTGTATCACTCCCTCTCTCTCTCTCTCTCTCTCTCTCTCTCTCTCTCTCTCTCTCTCTCACACACACACACACACACACACACACACACATACACACACACGCACGCATAGAAGGAGAGAGAAAGAGAGAGAGACATAGAGTGAAGAAATCTGTCCCATGCTGATCTCCTCATAAAGCTCATATACTAGTATTTTCCATCATCATTTTGCACTAAAGCATTGCACATTTGACCTGACTGGTTGGTTTCTTTTAGCACTTATTTGGATTTAACTTGACATACTTGCATTCCTAATCATCTCCCAACAAATCATTTCTCAACAAATTCTGGTTTAAAAGCTGCTTTTATTACCTCTCACTGTGAATTGTCTTCCATAATTCAAAGAAAAATAAATAGTAGCAGTTGTAATGCAGCTGTTTGTTGAGATGGTTATTTGTAACCTAAGATTTTCTGTAACCTGAAACCAGAAGTAACCTGAAAACAGAAAAGTAAAGAAATGGGAAATGGTTTAACTGTTTTACTGTGACAGGCTGCTAGATGTCAAAAGATGTATGAATTATTATTTTTTCCTCAGCTGCAACCTAATCCCCCCCCCCCCTCTCCCTCTCTGTTAAGCTACACATACCCCTCCTGAGCTGCCAGTGATGCAGACCCCCTCTGCCCTGTGGACCTGTCTGAATCCTGGTGCCTTGCTTCTGGTTCGAGATGTCGCTGCATGTACAGTACAGACCAAAAGTTTGGACACACCTTCTCTTCTGTTCTATAGCCCAAACGCGTCTCTTCTGCTTGTTGCCTGTCCTTAACAGTGGTTTCCTAGCAGATATTCTACCATGAAGGCCTGATTCACACAGTCTCCTCTTAACAGTTGTTAACTGTGTCTGCTGCTAGAACTCTGTGTGGCATTGACCTGCTCTCTGATCTGAGCTGCTGTTAACCTGCGATTTCTGAGGCTGGTGACTCGGATGAACTTATCCTCCGCAGCAGAGGCGACTCTTGGTCTTCCTTTCCTGGGGCGGTTCACATGTGAGCCAGATTCTTTGTAGCGCTTGATGGTTTTTGTGACTGCACTTGGGGACAATTTCAAAGTTTTCCCAATTTTTCAGACTGACTGACCTTCATTTCTTAAAGTAATGATGGCCACTCGTTTTTCTTTACTTAGCTGCTTTTTTCTTGCCATAATACAAATTCAACCTCTTTGAATGAGAAGGTGTGTCCAAACTTTTGGTCTGTACTGTACATAGCCCCGTGTTGTCTGCTTGGCATGCTTGTGGTGACTGGGGACTGTTCCACTTTACCATGAAGACGGTCCTGGCCTCGGCTGATGCAGACAGCTGTTCTCTGAGTCCTTGTGGCTGCTGTCGCTAAATAGTTCAGCACTGGAATTTCCAACACTCCAATAATGAGCCTCCAATAACAAACTGGACTCTATTTTAACTTTAACACATTATTTGTTATATTGAGGTTCCAGCTGACTAACACACAATATGAATGCAGATCAAGGCCTGCTATCTCATATCACCCAAATGACGATGGGTTCCTGTCAAGGTTTCTTCCTATTCTTCCTATTCCATCTCAAGGAGTTTTCCTTGCCACCGTTGCCCTCAGTTTGTCCATCAGGGACAATCTGATAATTATGATTGATACACATTTTTATCACATTTCATACACATTTCCTTAATTTTCCTTTCATTCTGTAAAGATGCTTTGCGACAATGACCGTTGGTAAAAGCACTATACTGTACAAATAAAATTGAATTGAATTGAATTGAATTGAATTCTGTTCCAATCACTCAGCATTCAGTGTCACCAGTATAATAATCACTGGCCTGATCATATGTCATCATCGACAACGGTTTCTCACTGGTTCCTACTTTTTTTGTTTGTTTGTTTTTGCTTGAGTGATTCATAGTGGCATAACGAACAAAAACTGAAATTGGTCAGGTACATGACTGAAAATGAGAGCCAAAAACTTGGAAGCAAAATATATAGAAATGAAGGGTGGCTCAAGACTTTTGCACAGTGCTGTACATTTGAAATTTGTTGCTGTTAGCCATTTTTTAATATTCAGAATAAAGATAGCACAAAGCTTCTTGGGCACAAAATGTTAAGTGGTTGCCCTGCCAGGTGGTTATACTATATGAACCATAGGGAAAAGTATTCCCCACAGCTTTGTGGTACCAATAAATATGTCATTAGCTTACCTGATTGTGTATCCTGGTTCACGGAGGAAAAGTAATCCCTATTAATCGTGTGCAGTTGCAGCTGGTTTTCTTCCTCTAATGGCATGGAGCGGAGCAACCAGTGATCTCCTTCTGGTGTTCTCCCAACCTGCTTAATCATGCCAATCTCCTTGGCCCCGCAATCAGGTCAGGACAGCCAAAACTCTCCTCTTTCTCTTCTGCCATGCACATGGGGAGATCAGGCTGAGGTGGAATGTGCATTTTTTACACAAACAAAATTAGAGAGAAGTAGAGAAAAAAAAACTGTTAATATAGCCCATACACAAACAAGCAGCAGAAGTTATCTGTCCACTCCGCAACGCTCCTGATGCACTTTCCAGCTAAACTACAGTATATCCTCACCTGCCACAATTTTACTAACAGAATGTCATTATCTTTCAATGTTTGCATATTCTAGTTTTTGACTTCCTGGCATATCTATTGAAAAATCAAGTATGATTTTCCTATAAATTGCACCCAGTGTTACGACCCAATCTAAGTGGTGAGGCCAGTAGTGTGTTTGTTTGTTATCTGTTTACAAAGTAATCTTGGAATTCCCAAAAAGTGTTTATGAGCTTCGGAAGCCAATAAGGTCAAACAAAATTTGCCCGCTAACTGGTTCCAAAATGAAATAACTATCCAAAAGAAAAGAAACAAAAATACAACAAATAGTAAATTTTACCTTACTCCCTAACTAACCAAAAGCAAGAGAAAATGGAGCATCAAATGATGCTGACTAAAACCCATTAAAGGGTCATAAACAGAATAGCTACTGTATAAACATACAGGGCAAATGCCAAGGGAAAATCACGGACGTAGTCACAGGAGCAAACACAGGGTCGTACACAGTAAATCTCAGTAATGAATCAATTATAAGCACAACGAGTCATAGGCAGTGTACAGTCGTAGCCAAAAGTTTGGAGAATTCCATAAATATTGGAAATTGGAAAAGTTGCTGCTTAAGTTTTTATAATAGCAATTTGCATATACTCCAGAATGTTCTGAAGAGTGATCAGATGAATTGCATCGTCCTTCTTTGCCATGAAAATTAACTTAATCCCGAAAAAAACTTTCCACTGCATTTCATTGCTGTCATTAAAGGACCTGCTGAGATCATTTCACTAATCGTCTTGTTAACTCAGGTGAGAATGTTGACGAGCACAAGGCTGGAGATCATTATGTCAGGCTGATTGGGTTAGAATGGCAGACTTGACATGTTAAAAGGAGGGTGATGCTTGAAATCATTGTTCTTTCACTGTTAACATGGTGACCTGCAAAGAAACATGTGCAGCCATCATGGCATTGCATAAAAGTGGCTTCACAGGTGAGGATATTGTGGCTACTAAGATTGCACCTAAATCAACAATTTATAGGATCAACAAGAACTTAAAGGAAAGAGGTTCAATTCTTGTTAAGAAGGCTTCAGGGCGTCCAAGAAAGTCCAGCAAGCGCCAGGATCGTCTCCTAAAGAGGATTCAGCTGCGGGATCGGAGGGCCACCAGTGCAGAGCTGCTCAGGAATGGCAGCAAGCAGGTGTGAGCGCATCTGCACGCACAGTGAGGCCAAGACTTTTGGAAGATGGCCTGGTGTCAAGAAGGGCAGCAAAGAAGCCACTTCTCTCCAAAAAAACATCAGGTTTATTGATCTTCTGCAAAAAGTATGGCGAGTGGACTGCTGAGGACTGGGGCAAAGTCATATTCTCGGATGAAGCCTCTTTCCGATTGTTTGGGGCATCTGGAAAAAGACTTGTCGGGAGAAGAAAAGGTGACGCTACCTTCAGTCCTGTGTCATGCCAACAGTAAAGCGTCCTGAGACCATTCATGTGTGGGGTTGCTTCTCATCCAAGGGAGTGGGCTCACTTACAATTTTGCCCAAAACACAGCCATGAATAAAGAATGGTACCAAAACACCCTCCAACAGCAACTTCTTCCAACAATCCAACAGTTTGGTGAAGAACAAGGCATTTTCCAGCACGATGGAGCACCGTGCCATAAGGCAAAAGTGATAACTAAGTAGATCGCGGACCAAAATGTTGAAATTTTGGATCCATGGTCTGGAAACTCCCCAGATCTTATTCCCATTGAGAACTTGTCGTCCATCCTCAAGAGGCGGGTGGACAAACAAAAACCCACTAATTCTGATCAACTCCAAGAAGTGATTATGAAAGAATGGGCTGCTATCAGTCAGGATTAGGCCCAGAAGTTGATTGAGAGCAGCCCAGTCGAATTGCAGAGGTCCTGAAAAAGAAGCGCCAACACTGCAAATACTGACTCTTTGCATAAATGTCATGTAATTGTCGATAAAAGCCTTTGAAACGTATAAAGTGCTTGTAATTATATTTCAGTACATCACAGAAACAACTGAAACAAAGATCTAAAAGCAGTTAAGTAGCAAAACTTTGTGAAAATGAATATTTGTGTCGTTCTCAAAACTTTTGGCCACGACTGTAGACTGAAGTGGTTTATGTCCACTGCAGGAGACGAGAGCAACAATAGTAGAGTGAGTGATACCCTAGAAGTATAATGACAATTTTTTAATATCAGGCACCTACTGTAGGATGTCTTTGCGGAATATCGTCTTAAAGCTACTGAAAAAGCAACTGAATTAGCTCAGTAAAATTTTGGACCAATTTTGGACCATACTTCAACAAGAAACTTAGCATATGGAATTTAAGATTGCATGGCATCCTAAAATACTGTAAACCTTAACCCATTGGGCCATATTTAAGAGACTCTTAAAGAATCCTTATAGAACTCATTGTTGTGGAGTATAAGACTATGGAGGTTCATTGCAGTATTCTTCAAACTGTTTTGGATTCTTTCCCCACTTTCTTTGTGGTGAAATATTAATCTTAAACAAATCATGTCAGAAAACTTCCCATTTGTATAAATTGGCGAACCTCATAAAAAAATAATAAAAAAAGAAAAAAAAGAAAAAGAAATTCTCGGGTAATGGCCAAAGTTTCCCATAAACAGGGATGTGCACAGACTTTTAAAAAACCACTCTAAGACCCCACCCTTCTAGTTTGGGGTGTCACAAGTCTGTATGTACCAGATTTGTGCAAAATATGGTCATTTAACTGACCACAAATAAATATACAATTTTTTATTGGTTCTAAATTGAAGGATTAATGCAATTTACAAATCTTCACAGTAGATCACAGTAGTTGAAGTTATGTTAAGCTGGTATCTTTTCATTTTAATGTGAAAACCATGTACTTTTATTATGAGCACAGCTTTAACATGGCACATTGCCTCTTCAAATAATTACTACTTCTAGACAGCAGACTGTATGTAAAGCATTGGAACTTCAAAAAAAAGCTTTTAGAAACAAACAAAAAAGTGAAATCATAATATTCAAGTTTTAGTCATAAGCTCTGATACTCTATTATTGTATACATCATAGAAAAAAAATTTTTTTCATTAAGCAGATTTAGCAAAAGTAGACTTTTGTGTTATAGGTTAGATTTAATTTTTCATCCTTAATTTTTCATGGCATATAACTTCCTGGAAAAGATGGCATAAATATGTCACTGTTGTGTGTTTATTCATTAATTCATTTATTATACTCTATTATTCTATGATTCACTGTTTTCTGCTTTTTTGTTGTTTTGAGTTGATTTCTTTACATTTCCACAGATTAGGTTGTATGCCACAATACTAAATGGTTCATTCTACAGAAAGGTGAAATTTGGGTCATAAAATCCTTTAATAACAATAACTTTTAAAAAAAGATTTAATGAATCCACAAAAGTGGAGCTTAATTCATTTTTTTACTTCTCTTTCTAACACCAGTGACAATCATAACTACTTACAAAATAGCTTCCACATGATTTTGAATTATGTAAAAATTAATTAATTATTAGATGTAGTCAGTTTTTGCCCACTTTTTGACAGTTAGAATTATAAAATGAGTAACAGCAGTGGCTGACTTAAAACCTGTGCATAAAATTGCAAAATAAATGATGACATTTCAAATCAAATGACGAGAGACATGCCTTATGCATTTGACCAGTGCTCTTCACCAAGTGTCTTCTAACGCAGGAACCATTTAAAATTGTCAAATGTATTGCAAAACAAAACTCTTTTTTTGTGTAACTGTAATACCAATTACGTACTTTGTGGTGACTGATATTGCGTTTTATTAATTATGATCAGTTATAGTTTCACGATTTATTTCTGGGTTAACTTATTTGATAAGATCTTAACGTTGTTGTGAATTTCATGTGAAAAACTTCAAGTATCCGGCCCCACTTTGATGTATGTATGATCAAAGTGACAAGACATTTGCTTGAACTTTAATCGAATACTGAACATCAAAGAAAGAGAGTGCATTTCATGTCTGAGAGTACATACGGTATTTGTCTGTTATGCTCATTTCAATGATCCTGGCATCAGTAAAACTAAAAGTGCCACCAGTTCCCAGCGTGTGTGTGTGAATGCCGCGTGTAGCACTTTTACAGAGCGCTGTTACTCCGTGTAAGGCGTTGGAAATGTCTCGGTTTCCCTTTCATGCTCCTCCTTCAGCGTCAGGGTTTGTAACGGGACGCACGAAGTAGGAGGGATTCCTGTGCGCTACTGATTTATTACGATCCAGGAATTACGAAATCTCTGCAGTAGACAGGGACACCCCGCGCAACTGCCCTGCCGTTCACTGACTATATATAAGCCGGAGTGGAGGAGCTGCGAGCATTTCCCAGACCTGCGCTTATGTGGACTTACTGTAGTCTGACTGCTGGAGTTCTGCATGTGAGACATCAGCCATTTGTTGGTCTTTTCTGCTCTTTAACGTCGTTCAGTCCGGGTTTTTTCTTTTTTTTTTTTTTACTTTCGTTTTTCCATATTTTAGAGAATTTTATATAAATAAACCAAATTAACATTTTTTTTAAACATAGCTTTTCTTTTTTTCTTAGAGAATAATTTACCTTGGGATTAATTTTTTTTAACAGGTATATGTTTTTTTTTTGTTGCAGGTTTTTCTCCAGCTTTTATGTTAAATATATGAGTGCCAGTCACATTTGGTATGATTTACTGCAGCATGATGTGTTATTGTTTCTATATAGTCTTTACAATGCATTCGCCATAGAATGCTGAATATTTAATTCATTCTAATCTAAACAAAATAAATTCTAATTTGATTAATCTCATTCTAAACAAAATCTGTTCTTTTAAGGAGGTATGATACTCAGGGCATTTCATATCTTGCTACCAGTGGTGTTACTGCACACGACAGGAATACCAGGTAAATGCATAACAATAATTTTCCCTATCATTATGAAAAAGTTAAAGATTTTTTATATTTTTTTTATTTATGCAGCATTTTATACTTAAATAGGTCTAGGATGTTGAGAATCTTTTGACGAGCCATTGAAGTAATACGCTTCAATAATGTTATTGCCTACCAGTAAGTTTTGACATGGATGAATATAAATGATATTACTTCCAAGGGGGCCAAGCGGACGATGACTCCAGGTTTAACTTGTTCGAAATCAGCAACATCACCAGGAAAACGATTGGCGCTAAAGTCTTCAAGGGCCATGACTGGGCCTCCTCAGCATTTCGCTTCCTTCGGTTTGACCACATTCCTCCAGTCAGCTCACCAATCCTCCAGCAGCTTCTAAGAAAGATACACAGCAACGATGGTTTTGTATTTGTCGCCACCATACGTCAGGATCGGGCTTCTCGTGGCACCCTTGTGGGATTAGAAGGGTCTGGTGGCCGCCGACATTTTGACGTCATCTCTAATGCATATGCCAAGAGTCTGGATCTAGTCTACTGGGTGGAGGGCTCCCAGAACATCGTGTCCTTTGAGGATGTGGATTTATCAGACTCACAATGGAAAAACATTACATTGCATGTGCATGGAGAGAACGCCAACCTGTATGTGGACTGCAGCCTCATTGATAGCTTTACCCTGGATGTGCCTTTTCATGACCACTTGCAACCCGAGGGCAGCCGCATGTATGTCGCCAAGGGATCTAACAGGGAGAGCCACTTTAGGGTAAGAGGAATTTCTTCTACGTCCAACTGGTGTCTAGTCTCCATCATGAGACAAGTCTCCAAGGTCTAGTCTCCATTCACTGTAATGTCTAATGATGTCCCTTTGTCTTTCAAGAAACTGATTATAAATTAGTTAAATAATTGATTAATTCATTCATTCATGCTTTATCCTGGTCAGAGTTAATGTTAATCTGGAACTTATTTGGGAACAGTGGGTGGGAGGTGAGAACATACATTACACGGATAGGAAGCCGGTCTTCTATTTCACACCATGCTACATTGATTCGTTATTGTTATTTACAGATTTGCATTTATCTCCCTACCTATGAAATCTACAGAGCATTTCATGAAAAAAAAAGTTATCACAGTGGGTACAGAAGGGCATTTAAACACTTCAGTATTTGCACACTTCTTTCTGTTATAGATTTTACTTTAAAATAAAAAGTTTGCCTCCTGCTGTGAAACATGCTGCTTTAAAAGCATGATATATTTACAGCATTGAGTCTTCAGTAACACCGTACAAGATTTATCCACCTGGATATGCTCAGTTTCTCCCATTCTTACTGGCAGATCCATTGAAGATCGACCTTGACATTTATACACTTGTCCCAAAGTCTTTAATTGGGTTACTCCAGCATGAGGCATGTTTTCCTGAAGGACCTTTCTGTATTTGGATACATTTATGCTTTGGCCAATCAGCATAGAAATCTTTTAATTAATACACTTTATCCATCAATCCAGAACCTTTTTGTATCCCCTCATTAAAAATGTTACCTTCAAATGCACTCCATCTTCATTTATTCAAGTTTCTTCATTCTCGTAGGGCTGCTTACAGGTGAACAAACAGAGCAAGATCAGGACTATAGGGAAGATGCTTTAACTCCTCAAAATGATTTTTTTGCAGTGTTGACAGTGTAGGCTGAAGTGCATTGTCATGCAAGACAACAACATCCTTGGATAGCAGTCCTCTGTATCTAATCTAACAAGCACCGTTGATTTTCAACCTTTTTCCTGATAATGTTCCAATACTGGCCTAGGAGAATCCCCCAAAACTGTAAGCATCAACTGTTGGGTGACCTTGGTTGACCTTTGAACTTTTGAACTTTTTTTTTTTTTTTTTACTTTGCCATCAGTGATGAATCTGTGTCTCGTCACAGTATGATTCTCTTTAAGAAACTTTCACCTTCCTTCGAGAATCAGTCCAAAATTTTTGCAGATATCAAAGCTCTTCTGTGATTTGTTTCAGCACCAGGTATGTTCTCAGATCACAAAAAATAAACCACTGCCTATTGCTCTTCTTTCATGCAAATCACAAGTGTGGCATCCATTTTTTTTATTGCACCACTGTTGCAAATGACTGGAGAGACAGTAGCCTTGAACAGAAAGAGCTGATAAGACAGAAATATAAATACCTGTATACCCAGAGTGTGGATATTTTTTGACTCACCCTCGTATTTCTGAGATGGTTGTTCTTCCAATAGGACTCATAAGACTCAAAAAATCTCGCAGATCTTTGTAGACTGGCTTTGACTTGGTGGCCAGGACTAGAAATTTTTGGTTCCAAAATTCTTTCATTTCACAATAATATGACCCACTGTGATACTGGGAACATTTCAAATTTTACAAATGGTTTTAATCTCTTGCCTATGTCTATGTCTATGTCTATAGCTGTGGAGGACTGTAGATAATTCTTTACACTGCATTGATTGAAAAAAAAAATTGTGCAATGTGTGTTGTGAGACACAGGTCTGTGGAATTTACCACAGGTGACCGTTCAACTGCTGTGAACTCACTCACTCACTCACTCACTCACTCACTCACTCACTCACTCACTCACTCACTCACTCACTCACTCACTCATCGTCTGTACCGCTTGCTGTGAACTTCTAGAAAAAAATGTAATCAAATAATAAGTTTATGAGAATGCACCTGGTAGTGGTTAGCACTGTTGCCTTGCACCTCCAGGGTCTGGGTTTGATTCCCGGCCAGGCTCGATTCCCGTCTCTGTGTGCATGGAGTTTGCATGTTCTCCCTGTGCTTGGTGGGTTTCCTCCAGGTACTCCGGTTTCCTCCCACAGTCCAAAGACATGTAGGTTAGGCTAATTGCCGTTCCCAAATTGTCCGTAGTGTGTGAATGACTGTGTGAGTGTGTGTGTGTGTGCCCTGCAATGGATTGGCACCCTGTCCAGGGTGTGCCCTGCTTTGTGCCCCAACCCTCCTGGGATAGGCTCCAGACCCCCGCGACCCTGAATACAGGAGAAAGCAGTATAGACGATAAGTGTGTGAGTGGTTGAGAATGCACCTGAGCTTAGTTTACATTTACATCCTGGCATTTGGCAGATGCCCTTATCCAGAGTGACTTACATTTTTATCTCATTATACATCTGAACAGTTGAGGGTTAAGGGCCTTGCTCAAGGGCCCAATGGTTATAACTTGGTGGTCGTGGGATTTAAACCTAATTTTGAATTGCTCCGGTCACAAGGCTGAATATGTAAATCAGTGTTTTTTGATTGTTTATACAGATGCAAGAATTTCTAAAAATGTTTATTTGCGTTGTAATTTGGATTATAATTTGTTGATTGAGGGCTTAAAAAGAACATTTAACTCATTTAAACGAACAGCACAACAAAGTATGCAAACGGCGTTTATACTTTTCAAACCCACTGTACATAAAGATTACATATTTACTTATCATCTTTTGCCTGAGCACT
Source organism: Clarias macrocephalus (assembly GCA_011419295.1). NCBI lineage: Eukaryota > Metazoa > Chordata > Actinopteri > Siluriformes > Clariidae > Clarias > Clarias macrocephalus. Next base: position 17,917 of record JAAGKR010001594.1, read on the forward strand.
CAGCATTATATCATGATCGTACTATTGCAAGTGGTTTATCTTCCATTCATAGTCATCGCTTCCTTCATTTTCGTTACAGTATGTACTTTGACATTTCTGATCAGAATGTTTGAAAGATTGTCTTTGTAAATGTATTAGGTATATATTTGTACTTTACTAATAGTACTTCAGGTGACTGACTTGTACTCAAATAGTAATTTAGCAGAGAACAGTGGACAGTATAGGTGTAAATGACTACTTCAGTAATAACACCTCTACCATCTTACAGGGTTTGTTGAAGAATGTTTATTTCATCTTTGATACGCCTGTCGAAGATATTCTGAGAAACAAGGGCTGTAAGATTTACAAGCCTGGTGAGTATGGAATAACAATGCATAAAAGATTAACGAAACAAGCTAATGAGACTAACCATGAAGAAATGATTATTGGGATGGGTTCGGCCTATAACCCACAACTGTTTGATCAAGGGAAATAGTCAGATGTTGCATAATTCCTTTAACATATTCTGGCAGATTTTTTTCTGTTTATTTTGTCCAGAAGATGTTTAGTTTTTAGTGATCAACTCATGATAAAATTGCACGTTTAAAGAAATTAATTATGTTTACTTAAATTTATCTTTTTTTTTGCTGGGCTGTTTCCATTCTAAATCTTATGGCCATTTGCAGAAGTGGGTCACAGGGTCTGTGGATCAGCCTGTAATATATCAAGCTTATAGAAAATGACTGTGGCTACGAACTATACTGAGTTCAGCCATGGTGAACATACAGTAGTATGAAGAAAAGATTTATATTACAATTGTATTCTATGGCCACTTTGGGGAAAAGTCACCAAAGAGTGCAGAAGTAACCCATGTACTGTACGTTCACACAAACACATGCAGTGAGATCATGAATTGGCAGACTCCATGCTAAGTCCTTACACTGGGCATTATGGCTTTTGGTCCTTTGCTCACACTTAGAGCAAGTCAGCAAAGTCCATACACACATCTAAATCAATACCATATGGATTACCCTTATATTTTGTCCACAAAGTTGACATGGATTTAAGTTGCTTTAAAGGGTTGTGTAAAGGGCTTACCATGACTACATGAAGAACCTATACATGGGCTGTTTATGAATATAGTACAGTTGTATTCAACTTAAAATATTCCTTCTGAAATACTGTATGTGTGTAAAGATTAATATGCCTTTATGAAGCTAGCTTTGTGCAATGCAGTGGTGGGGCTCAGACCCCGTACCCTCTGATCAGTAACTACCTGAGCCGGTAGCTCTCTCTCTCTATATATATATCTGACCGACATCATGCAGACCGTTATATGCTGTTAGGGCTATCCTGTGTGTATGCTCTTATTTTTTACAGTAATTTAAATGTCTAGAAAGCATTATCCTTTGACATAAATGATTGCAGCTCTGTACCAACCTTACTGTATGAACCAGAGTTTCCCTTTTATTGTATCTTAAATTGCTTTCCTAAATATTGCACAAATGATAATTGCTCCCTTGCTTTTTAAGTCTTCATCTTATGGGCCATGTCTTGGGCCTTTTTTTTTAAAAACATGTTTATATGTAGCTTCTACAGTATATGTATCACTAGCGTTGGTATACGTCAATACGGGCTAATAAAATGGCTAATACAAATGGTAATAAAACGAATAAATGATTATGTGGAGGTGAATTGGTTTAGTCCTGACTTCTAGTTGTGAGTGACAGTAGGGTGGATGGGGAATCAGTTGATTGTCGATTTCAAAATAAACAGCGATGGAGAGAAAAAGGCCAAAGCTGTCAGGTGCCCAATTTAGAAAAAAGAGAAAAGAAGAGGAGGAGAAACGAGCAAAAGATTAAGGTATGCAACAACGTTCTCTCTGTATGATTACTGTATCATGTCAATGAAGTTCTAATGATGATTAGTGTTATAACGTTAGGTTTGTTTGCCTTCTTGCTATGATGCCTGTTATGCTTACCCTGCTAAAAAACAATATAAGACCAATAGAAACCATCACAAAAATTCCACTGCTTTGTGCTTTGAGTAATGTGCCAAAATGTTTTCTTATAGAAATGCCTGCAGCTGAACCTCCACTTAGCCCCACTGCTGAGGCTGAGAGACTGAGATGGAGAGCAGTGCTGACACGTCTCACTGCTATTCTACAGTCACTAGCAGTTCGAAATTTGGCTCTAAGGGGACACACACAGAAACGTTGTTCACACCATCAAATGGGAATTTTCTCAAAGAGGTCGAACTTATGGCCAGGTTTGATCCGATTATTAAAGATCACCTTAACCATGTCCAAAGAGGA
>JAAGKR010001594.1:20229-70697 GCA_011419295.1 Clarias macrocephalus
TCTAGTTGTGAGTGACAGTAGGGTGGATGGGGAATCAGTTGATTGTCGATTTCAAAATAAACAGCGATGGAGAGAAAAAGGCCAAAGCTGTCAGGTGCACAATTTAGAAAAAAAGAGAAAAGAAGAGGAGGAGAAACGAGCAAAAGATTAAGGTATGCAACAACGTTCTCTCTGTATGATTACTGTATCATGTCAATGAAGTTCTAATGATGATTAGTGTTATAACGTTAGGTTTGTTTGCCTTCTTGCTATGATGCCTGTTATGCTTACCCTGCTAAAAAACAATATAAGACCAATAGAAACCATCACAAAAATTCGAATGATTTCTATTAAATACCTTTATGAACCGTTAACTTTTTCCACTAAATCCTTATTACAAAATTCCTTATATTCCTTATTGTTGTGTAAGTGTGTGTGTGTGCGCGTACATAATTTTAACATTTCTGATCATCTCTGAGTAGGCCTGTGTCTTATGTTCCACTGCTTTGTGCTTTGAGTAATGTGCCAAAATGTTTTCTTATAGAAATGCCTGCAGCTGAACCTCCACTTAGCCCCACTGCTGAGGCTGAGAGACTGAGATGGAGAGCAGTGCTGACACGTCTCACTGCTATTCTACAGTCACTAGCAGTTCGAAATTTGGCTCTAAGGGGACACACACAGAAACGTTGTTCACACCATCAAATGGGAATTTTCTCAAAGAGGTCGAACTTATGGCCAGGTTTGATCCGATTATTAAAGATCACCTTAACCATGTCCAAAGAGGAACAGCAAGTCACAACAGCTACCTACTGTAGGCCATCATGTGCAGAATGAGCTGATTGATTTGTTGAGCAGCAAAATCATATCTGCTATAGTGGAAGACATCAAGCAGGCAAAGTTTTTTTCAATAATTCTGGACTGTACCCCAGATATAAGCCACACAGAACAGTTGTCAGTGGTCATTAGAGTGGTGTCACTGAGGGAGAAGCCCCATATCAGGGAACATTTTATGGGATTTTTGGAGGCAGAGGAGTCCACAGGCCATCACTTGGTATCCATGATCCTGACGAGACTTGAGGAGTTGGGAATTCCTTTTGAAGACTGCAGAGGACAATCGTATGACAACGGGGCAAACATGAAGGGCAAAAATAAGGTAGTTCAAGCCAGGCTCTTAGAAAAGATGTGTGTGTGATGCTGCTAAGGAATCTGTTATGAGCTACTTTGTGTCCTGCAGAAGCTTTACACATTGTTTTCAGCTTCCTCCCAAAGATGGGCCATTGTGAAGAACCATGTAAGCATCACCTTAAAGATGTGGGCAGACACAAGGTGGGAGAGCAAGGTCAAGAGCGTTGAGCCCATGAGGTACCAGGGAGCTGCCGTGAGAGAGGATTTAATTGAGGTGAGAGACAATACCAAAGACCCTGCGATAAACAGGGTTTGTCTGAGGAGGTGGGGTCCTACCGCTTCAGCATCTGCACAGTTGTTTGGTATGACATGCTATCTGCAATACAGCACGTCAGCAAACTCATGCAGTCTCCAAATATGCATGTGGACCTAGCTGTGAGCCAGGACTGAGCAAGGCCTCCAGAGCTACAGGGCAAGTGGATTTGTGTCTCCACAGATGGCGGCCAAAGACATTTGTGAAGAAATGAATGTGGAGGCTGTTTTGAAGCAAAAAAGGCTGAGGTCCACAAAGCGCCATTTCTCATATGCATCACATGATGAGCCTTTAAGTGATGCCCTTAAGAAGTTGGCGATTGGATTCTTCAATGTTGTTGTTGATGCAGCCACCACAGCCATCACAGAGAGGTTTACAACACTGGAAAACAAATTTGGTGTTTTGACAAATTTCCCAAGTCTTGCAGATGAGGAGCTGGCAGAGCAATGCAATACGCTAGGCACCACACTGCACTGTGGAGGGCGCTCTGATTTGGACAGTAGAGAGCTTGTGCAGGAAATCAAGAACTTCCCTCCCCCGCCATCAAACACCATGACCCTCCTTGAGCTCCTCACTTTTATTCATGAAAAGGATCTATCGGAGGTCTACCCCAACTTGTGGACTGCTCTCAGGATCGCACTTACTCTGCCAGCGACTGTGGCTCAAGCAGAGAGGAGCTTTTCAAAAGTGAAGTTGATCAAGTCATATCTGAGATCAACCATGTCTCAAGAACGGCTCACTGGCCTCGCTATCATCAGTATCGATCACTCAATAGGGGAGCACATCTTGTACGATGAAATTATTGATGATTTTGCATCAAGGAAGGCCGGAAAGGTCAGATTTTAGTTTCTGGGTTTTTATTTTTCTGTTTCAAGTTCAGTGTTATAATTATATTTTTCTGGAGTGTGGTGTGCTTTTTAGATAATTTATTTATTTACACAATATTTAACAATATTTAATCAGTACTTTATTATTAATAAATGAGAGTATATTTATTTAAGTTATTTATTTTAAGTATTATTTAAGTTCCAAGATTTTTTTGTGATATTGTAAGTTTTGAGTGATTTGTGCAATAAAACAACATTGTTTCTGCAAAATTTAGATTTCGTGTAATTTTTTTAATTGTGTGGGGGGAGGGGAAGGGGGCGGGGCGCAGAGGCGGTCTTGCCCAGGGAGTAAATCAGTGTAGAACTGCCACTGGTCAGCCCAATACAGTACACCCCGTTCAGTAATTGGAAAGTGAATTACAGATGAGAAATCAAAAAAGTAGATTAAGTTTTACCTTAAAATGACTCCAGCAGATTACAATTGACCTATAGCACTTCAGCACTGTTATTTCTGCAGATAAATTATGAACTAATCCCAGTAAAAATATTCAGTTTAGATTTTCTAATTAATATCTCTTGGTGCAGGTGTTTGTTAACATTGAGCAAGTAGCTTATTGGTAGATTCTTTTTAAGCATATTATTAAATCTTGCACATAACTGTTCATAATTTCACTTTTACTCATCATGTTGATTTCACTTATGGTGCAGGTTAAACTTCAGTTAAACTGCTGGTTACCACAGTCAATTGTGGTATCATAACAAAGTGGAAGCGATTGGGAACGACAGGAACTCAGCCATGTAAAGTGCTTCTACGGGGTGCGAATGCTGAGATGCGTAGTGCACAGAGGTCGCCAACTTTCTGCAGAGTCGACAGCTACAGACTTCCAAATTTCATGTGGCTTTCAGATTAGTGCAAGAACAGTGTGTAGAGAGCTTCATGGAATGGCTTTCCAAGCAGCTGCATCCAAGCATTACATCACCAAGTGCAATGCAAAGCATCGGATGCAGTGGTGTAAAGCACGCAGCCACTGGACTCTAGAGCAGTGCAGACATGGTCTCTGGAGTGACGAATCACTGTCTGGCAGACGAGTCTGGGGTTTGACAGTTGCCAGGAGAACAATACTTGTATGACTGCATTGTGCCAAGTGTAAAGTTTGGTAGAGGGGAGATTCTGATGTGGAATCAGTGTCCACATCAGACACTGATTAAGGAGTGAGGCTCGGCCCCTTAGTTCCAGTAAAAGGAAATCTTAATGCTTCTGCATACTAAGACATTTTGGACAATTTCATGCTCCTAACTTTGTGCAAACAGTTTGAGGATGGCCCCTTTTGTTCCAACATGACCAGCAACCAGTGCACAAAGCAATGTTCATGAAGACATAGATGAGATTAGATGAGATGAGATGAGGTGACCCCAACCTGTTAGAAGTCCTTTGGGATGTATTAGAGCGAAGACTGCAAGCCAGGCCTTCTCGTCAAACCTCAGGTCTGACCTCAAAAATCCGCTTCTGGAAGAATGGTCAAAAATTCCCATAAACCTTGTGGAAAGCCTTCCCAGAAGAGTTGAAGCCGTTATAGCTACAGTACAACGGATGGGCCAACATCATATTAAACCTTATGGATCAAGAATTTGATGTTACTTAAGTTCATATGCATGTGAAGGCAGGAGAGTGAATACGTTTGGCAATAAAATGTATCTAAGTCCTGCCAAAGTTTCAATAAATTTTGTCCAGTGGTCGATCTAAGATGCATGTGCACAATCTGGCTCATAACTTCTATTCAAAATTTTGATTTCATTCACTGTATGCCTCAGGTTTAACTTCAGTCAAATACCAAAGTAGTGCAAAAGTTTATTTAAATTCCGTCCAGCCAGTTTTGTGCGATGCTGTGACAAATTCTGGCTGGACAGACATACAGGCAGACATACAGACAGAAAAATTTCTGAGACTGGGTTTGTGTCCTCCAATGTATGAAATGTCATTATCATATCATTGACAGAGCAAGTTCTGACCAATGCACAGACAAACTCCTTCTTTTATTTATATAGATGTATAATTTGGAGGGGTAAAGTAGGGAACTGAAATATTTCCAGGTATTATCAGGATGTTTATGTTTATTCCTTGAAATCCTTGTTTCTAAAATCTACAGGGAGATTCTAGCATCCACAATTGTTGCTCTTGTTTGTTCTCCTCCCTAAGTGGACAAAGGAAAAAAATAATCAGCCAGTTACCAATTTCAACACTGCTGACCTTTACAGTGGGTCTAGATTTTCACTGCTTAATTGAAATTTTTTTCACAAATCTGTCTCACAGGAAACATACAAGCCTATCATACATGTCTTTCTATTTCTATTTGTGTTTAAACTGGAAACCTCTTAGATAATGTGAACACCGTAAATGAGGGTGAAGACATCATGGGGGTCAGTCCAGCACACTCCACTAACTTTATCGGGCAACATGTGAAGGAGTTGGAGACGTGTGAACACTCCTGTGAGCAGCTCAGCTCCATGTTGCAGGAACTCAAAGGACTCCGCATAGTGGTCGGAAACCTTATAGATGGCCTACAAAAAGTGGTAGGTTTCATTCTCAAATTATTGTGAATTATCTTCTTTTAACATTCAGTAGAAGTCTCCTGCCTATTATCTATAACCACTTCGAATTTTTTAAAGGAAAAGAATAAAACTCATTAAGGGAATTTCTTCATTCTTATAACAGGATAAGATGTTTAACTGATTGATATATGGATAAACTTTTGAAATGTTATTCATATTTAAATATCTTTATGGCAATTAAAATCTAAATATAAATACATGAATTTGATTACATACTTAAGACTTAATGGACCCACTCATAATTTTACTGGGATGTACAGTAGAGAACCAAACATCCACTCGTATACATGGGACTTCTAGCTAGTACAGGCATGAATATGTTAATCTGCTGTAGCATCAATGAACAGTCCCTGGTTAATTAAAGTGAAATAATAGAATTCCAGCAGTTGGGATTTTTTCTCATTCATTTCATCAGGTCAGAGTGCTTCCCTGTTTCTGAGTGAGAGCCGAGACATGTCTGGCTGTGTTTAAACATCACTCTTTTTTCCTTTGGGAGCATCCCAGCAGTGAAAGAGTTTTGGCACGATCTCTGGGAAATTCAGCTGCTGCTGAACACACTTGGTCCCTAAGGCTCTTGCAGACCAAGTGGTGTGCCACTTTTTGGATTCATATCACTCTCTGTCTCTCTTTCTCTCTTCCTCTGGTATTCTTTTTCTAACACATGCACACACGCCGAAACACATGCTGTTAATTTCTTAAGTCTTTTTCCACACAGCTAAACCCATATGCCTGTTTTGGCAGACGGTATTCTCATTAACCTGAGTGTGTCACTGAGTAAATAGCTCTCTGATTGTCCATGTTTCCCATGTCTTTTATTCCTCTATCAATAACATGTAGAGTTAAATGTGTTATAAATCTAGTCGCATATCCACATTTCACTCAGAAACATTGTGTTTTATGTCTTTTAGAATGAGGAAAATGAAATCATGAAGAAGACTCTGGGCAACATTAAAAATATCAAACACAACCATATGTGCTGGCAAGATGGGCGCTTGTTCGAGGATAAAGAAGACTGGGTTGTGGATAGCTGCACCAAATGCACTTGTCAGGTGGAAGACATAGATGAGTGAGATTTGGATTAGAAAGGCTTTGAATGTCATTATTTCCCTTTACGAGTCCTTCTTTTTGTTGGTAGGAGTCAAAGATTGTGTGCCATCAGATTACTTGTCCTCCTGTGGCCTGTGCTATTCCAGTTTTCCTGGATGAAGAGTGCTGTCCGATGTGTCTGCGTGAGTAGAATTATTTATGATCAATCAAACCCAGGGCACAACGCATACTGTATCTGAATCCGTTTCCTTTCACATTATCAGTTAGGCGTTAGTACACCAACAAATCCTGTGTACAGATTAGTGTGTGAATTTATAAGTTAGTTACCATGGTGACATAGCATTCCCACCTCACAGTCCTGGATGCTCTGAGTAGAGTTTCACATGTTCCTTCCATGTTCCTCATGGGTTCTATGGTTTCCTTCCACCGTGGTGGTGTATAAATTGTTTCTAGGTGTAAATGAGTATGTGAATGGTACTGTATGGTGGTGTCCAAGCTAGTGTGAATCCTCTGGACATACCCTGACCCTGACTAGGATAAAGTGGCTACTCACTCACTCACTCATCATCTATACTGTGCCGCTTAATCCTGGAGCCTATCCCAGGAAACTTTAAGGCATAAGGAGGGGTTCACCCTGGACAGGGTCTCATCCATTGCAGGACACACACATACAGTACACACACTCATTCAGGCAATGCTGACTGTGTGAGGAAACCGGAGTACCCGGGGGAAACCCACCAAGCACAGAGAGAACTTGCAAACTCCATGCACACAGAGATGGGAATCAAACCTGGCCGGGAATCGAACCCGGACCCTGGAGGTGCAAGGCGACAGTGCTAACCACTACACCACAGTGAAAACGAATAAATGAAGTTTGTTAGCTACCATGCATGTATGACTGGAGAGAAATTCAGATATTATCTACAGTATATCTGATCCAGCAGGGTAAGTGTAGATAAGTCAAGTCAGCTGTGCAACTTTATAATGTTCCTCATTTTTCAAAAACATCCCAACAATTAAAATGGGGTTTAGTCACACTGATAGTTCTACTCTTAGCAGGAGCTGAAAAACTTGATGGACTAGTCAAGTGTTTCTGTTATATGACTGTTTGCAGCCAAGGACAGTGAGGACGGCTGGTCACCCTGGGCTGAGTGGACAGAATGCACAGTCACATGTGGGACAGGCACCCAGCAGAGAGGCAGGTCATGTGATGCAACCAGCAACCCCTGTAGTGGTCCTTCCATCCAGACCCGCACATGTAGTTTGGCTAAATGTGACAGTAGAGGTGAGAAAGTACAACTGCTGATTTCAGATGTATGCAGGCTGGTATTGATGTGTCCAAATTATTTTGCATAGTTCATTTCCACATTCTAGTCAATAGACAGTCTATTTTAAAAAGCTGTTGAGGAGCAATATAAAACATCAGTGTAATAGACTGATGTTTCTGTGTTATAAGGTAGTTTGCAAGGGGAATATTCACGGAAGTGTAAAAAGAGAAGTGACATTTTTAAATAGGCAACTGTATAGTCTACATATAAAACATTTGCTTAAAAAGCTGTAAACGCCATTTCAGTAAAGTCAGTGAAATGCACATGACAACCATTTTGTCTTTTAAATTCCATTAGTGCAGTTAAATAAGGAATTTGGCCATAATTTTTATTTTTTATTTTTTTGAAGAAACTTGAAGAATCAGTCACAGTTCTTCTGGAGACTTTGACTGTTACATGTGTCTGTTTTTTGTATTTAATACATGAAAGCCAGCTTTTTTTTTTTTTTTTTTTTTTTGCAGAGTGCTACAGTTTAACGATTTACGATTTACTCAGAGTGGGAGACAGATGCAGAAATCTCAAACTTTAATAAAAAAACTAAAACAAAATAAACATGGAAGAAAATCGATGATAAGAAAAACAAACTGATAGCAGAAGAGTGACGACCGTATCTGGGGCAGGAGACTGCTTCATGCAACCAGTAGTTACAACTGAGACAATAAACGCCAGAAAACAAAATGGCAAGAAACTAAAGATATAAACTTACTGAAAATAAGGTGAATATTTAGAAAACTTACAATACTGTACATGAACACACAGAGGAGGCGAGACAGCAGAGGAACATAATTCAAAACATACTGTACGTGTGCAAGTGCCATCTTGTGGTTTGGTATGAAATATTTCAGGTACAGTATATGTGACACTTTAATACGTTCCCTGTTGCATCTTTTTTTTTTTTTTTTTTTTTTGCAACATTCATTTTGGTGTTTATAATTTTTATCTTACTCAGTAATGCAGAAGTCATAAAACAAAAATCCAAGGCAACATTAGTTTAAACAAGGTATAGTACCTACACCCTTTGCACAGCACTTCATAGAGTACTGCACACACTGTACTGTATATCGGAGGGAGGGTCGTATAGTAGAGGGGAGAGAGCCGTTAGCTGTAACGACCTTCTCCAATGTTCATGTACCCAGCCAATTCAGATAGGGAAGGATCCTTTGACCTTGGAGAACTTATATACTGTACAAGGAACTTTCCAACCTACAGTACCTTAGACTGGAAAATCTACTAGGAAGAGTACTGAACCGTTTCTACTAAACTAAGGACAAGTCCAGTTGACATGACTCACCTTCCAAAACTTTTCCTTTACGGATGTAACACGCAGCCTCTCTGGGTCCAAAAAAACCCTTAAAGTTATAATATACATAAGTTTCATGTTATAACCATGTGATAAAAATGTAAACGCAGTTATAAATTTAAAGAGTTCTCAGTGACTAAACAGACATGACAGCTCACGCTCTTAGTACAGATTTGGTGATTCATTGTACGTGAAATGTTTGACTGTGTACCAAACTCACACTTGCTGCTGATTATTCACAGCTGTATTCCAGAGTTGAAACTTTTTTATTCTATAATTTATTTTTGCTATATTTATATCTGGACATACCGTGTGTTTAACCACATGTTTATACAGCCGAGAATCAGGAATTTGTTAAAGGCTAAACTACAGTAGGGCTGCTTCTGTATAAAGTACTGTATAAACAGGGATGTGAAAACTGCCTGTAATTAAATTGTCCAAAAATATTTAGCAGGTCATATTTCTGTTTGCATGCAAATAATAAATGTGTACTGGATCTAATGTATTAATGAGATCATAAATGCCACTGTGGTTTTCAGTTCGTCAGGATGGAGGATGGAGCCTGTGGTCTCCCTGGTCCTCCTGTTCAGTAACATGTGGCGAAGGCCAGATCACTAGAATCCGCCATTGCAACTCCCCAGTGCCCCAGTTGGGGGGAAAGGACTGTGAAGGGAATGGCAGAGAGACAGAACATTGCGATACCGAACCCTGCCCCAGTGAGTGACAGCATACACATTTAATATGTTTCATATGATCTGGCTTAATATATTCCACATAAAAATCCTAGATCTCAATAAATCGTTCGTTGAGACCTGCATGGAAACTTGCTCATAATTGTATTCAATAAATCACTCAACATGCAGCATTGACACACACACACACAGTACACACACATGGGACTTTCAGGTCAAACTGGGACTTGTGATGAAATTTCTCGTGAATGAAGCTATAAAACTGATTGACATTTACAGAAGACTTCAAGAACAGTACGGTGAGGAGACTCTTAGCCGCAGTGAAAGATTTGAATGGTGCAAACTTTTTAAAGAAGGCTGTTTGTCCAGAGGCCTTCCGAGAATCTGTTGAGACAAAAACGTATTCATCTTATGAATTATGAATAAGTTTGCCAGCCCTCGGGGAGCCCTAAGCAGTTGGGGCCTGCTGACAAGCAGCACCACTGCGTACATTGATGAATGATGATCCCAGCCAAAGTGGCATAGGGCCCACTGCAGTCGTTCCCGTGAACATTCAACAAGGAGAAAGCCTGATCACTGAAAATTGAAAAAAAAATCATTCACTTGGACATCGCAGGAACTCGGCTGGGAGTTATTGTCACATCCCCCGTACAGTCCTGACCTCGCTGCAAGCCATTTCCACATGTTTGAACCATTAAAGGAGTTCCTAGAAGAGCAGCATTTCAGATGTGGAGCAGTTTGATCATGGCTCCAGCATACTGAGTAAACTTTCTACACTGATGGTATCCAAGCACTAGTGAAACACTATGACGCTATGCTTTAGTGTAGTAAGGGATTAAATAGAGAAATAAAAATAGTTTTTACTCTCAAAAATGTGTTGTATTATTCTGCAAGCAAAAGTCATGGTTTGACTTGAACACCTCTCGTGTACACACAGATCAGCCATAACATTTGAGTTGGTCCCCTCTTTTGCCACCTAAACAGTAATGCATTGTGTGTTCTGACACTTTACTGTGGGAATCAGCATTAACCTTTTCAGCTTTTTTTTTTTTTACCTCATATGCTTGCAGTTAATGGAGGATGGGGTCCATGGTCCCCATGGGCTGGATGCTCACTGACATGTGGTGGAGGAGTGCGGAGTCGAAAACGTGTGTGTAATAGTCCTCGTCCACAATATGGAGGAAAAGTGTGCTCAGGCGAAGCTGAAAACACAGGGACCTGCAACGACCAGAACTGCCCCATTGGTATGTTACGGTAATTGTGCTTACTTCTGTTTGCTATCAGAATTTATAGAATTTATATTGTAATCTTTTAAGGAGTTATTCTTCACTTGAATTGAAAACTGAAAGTTTGGGTAAATAACTTGCCCTGAAATAAAATCAACAATGAGTAAAATCTTCTCTAGAATAAAACATACATGAACAAACATGAATATGCATACACACGTCCAGTCAAAAATGTGGATGTACTTTCTCCTTCTGTAGTTCTTTTTTTAAATATATATATATATATATATTTTTTTTTTCAACATTGTGCATTAATACTGAAGACATTCAAACTATGAACGAGTACATATGGAATTATGTGGGAAAAAAACTCACAACTCAGAATATGGTTTAGATTTTAGATTGTCCAAAGTAGAAAGCAAGACGAAGAGCTACCTCTGCTGCAGAGGATATGTTTATTAGAATGACAAGCATCAAAAGCAGCCGGATTACAGCACCTCAGATTAGAGCCCACATAAATGCTTCTTGGACATCGAACAACAGACATATTTCCACATCCAGGAGGAGGAGGAGGAGGAGGAGGAGGAGGAGGAGGAGGAGGAGAATACCTAAATCAGGCTTCATGGTCAAATTGCAGCAAAGAAACAATCACTTTGGAAAAACAACAAGCAGAAGATACTTGCTTGGGCCAAGAAAAACAAGGAATGGAGGACAGGGAACACAAGGAAAGGAATCCAAGTGCTCATCACATATGGGAACTCATTCAAGATTGTTGGAAAACCAGTCCAGGTTACTACCTCTTGAGGCTGACTGAGAGAATGGCAGGATTGCTCAAATCTGCCTTCAAAGCAAATTATTAAACACATTTTTGTTGACAACATATTTGAATTCCATATTTGTCATAATTCCAATGTCTCAATGTAAAAGTAAAGAAAAAGGAGTAAAACGTTGGCTGGTATGGTACACTGGTACCTCTGTGTATGTATATACACACATACGTTGTTTTATTTCTTTCTTTTATCTCTTTATCAGATGGCTGTCTGTCCAATCCCTGCTTTGGAGGAGTGGAATGTACCAGCACACCTGATGGCTCATGGGAGTGTGGTCCCTGTCCTGTTGGTTTCCAAGGCAATGGAATATTTTGCAAAGATATCAATGAGGTAAGGTGGGAAACTGGAAAGTATGTGTGAATGCAGTCAGAAAGATCCTGCAATGTTCCAGCATACTCAGATTAGTATCCATTCATAAAAAGTCTTCAGGATTTTACCGGAATGATGAATTCAACAAAATTCCTGAGAATAATGCCACACTGTTGTTTTATTTTGTCTGAAATATCGCCGATTTTACTACCATCTTCGTGTGTGTGTGTTTCAACCATAGTGCGATCTCGTACCTGATGTGTGCTTTAAAGTCAGTGGAAAACAGCGCTGCATCAACACCAACCCAGGGTTCCACTGCCTTCCTTGTCCTCCTCGTTACAAAGGCAACCAGCCCTTCGGCATGGGAGCGGAAGTAGCCAAGAACAATAAGCAGGTTAGGAAAGCCTCAACTCCACCGTGTAATGGTAGTAACTGGACTTTCACTGCAAGTAACTACTTTTGTTAAAATCTTGAATTTCCATACACATGTGGCTGCTCAAGTCTAAACTATGCATCTTACTACAAAACTATCTCATATTTTCACTTCCCACTAATTACCATCCCTTGCTAGTCAATTATTTACATTTATGGCATTTAGCAGATTTGCTTAACCAGAGGAACTTTGAAGCCTTTATCGATAAATACATCTTAATATTGCTTCGGTGGTCCGTTTAAAAACTCAGTTGGGACGGGTTTTTAGTGCTAATTACTAAACTCAGTACTTCTGAATGAGGTAGGTCTTGGACTCCCAGTGACTCAGCTGTTTGGTGCTGGTATATTCTTGGCTTTGTAGGCAAGCAGGAGCATTTTGCATCTGATGCAACCAGCTACAGGACACCAGTGAAAGAGTGTAGTAATGAGCTACTGATGGAGAAATTAGTTTAAAACAAGTCATGCAGCTGTAAGCTAGATGAGTTGCAGAAGGTCACATGTGCGAAGGTCACAGACAGACCTTCCAGGAGTGCGTTGCAGTACTCCAGTTTTGACATGGCAAGGAACATGACACGCACCTGAAGGGGGACAGAAATAGATAAATCCTTCTGATGCTGTAAAGGAGGAGAACTCAACATAGATGACTCAGGGACAGATTTTAAGATTTTTTTATAGTCCAATTTTTTTTTCATTGGCCGACTCCAAAAAGCTTAAAGTTTGCCTATTGTATATGATTAAGTGTCTTGTGCACATCTACAGCACAATCCTCTGTAAAGATATGCACCGAGATCTTTGGACTTTCTCATTGTAATGTGTGTTGATTAATCAAACAAATGTTGTCAAACTTCAGCCTTTTTATATTGTTTCAGAGAAGCGACCAGCTGCAATATTAATTAATAACAGGAAGTTGTAGAATAATTAACAGAAACTATTCATCTTCTGCCTTAAAAAAGAAGAACCTCTGGGGTTAGAACGGACTCAGAACGGACCAATCCTAGATTAACATGTATTTGCTCAAATGCATTTGCATCATTGCCTCAGTGTAAAGACCAAGACATTCCATGTGGCACATGTTTATATACTATTGTCTCTACTGCGTGTTTGACCTAGAGGTCTCATAGTTACACTGGTTCTATTGTATAATAATGTGTCTCAGCAACACAGTTCACACAATCCATTATTGAAGCTGTTTGCATTCCTGAGCGATGAAATTCTAATGGGAAGATAAAGATAACAGGGCAGGATGCACTCTGGAAGTGAAGGCTCATGATAAGGGACTAATGGTTTGGACCGCTACCCAATGTCCACACAGAAGAGCAGAGTCAACAGTCTGTACAAAACATTAGGTCAACTTAGGTTATGGACACACACACAGGAAAGAAAAGGCATAAAAGAGATGTAGAAGTGTCCACATGGTATGTCCTCAAGTGCAGTAGTGTAGACACTTTTGCTATGTGGGATCCTGCAGTGTAGCTGTACTGTATAAGGGTGACATGCCTAAATATTAAGCAATATCATTCACTGACGTCCCACAGTTAGTTTAATTTCCAAATTGACACTCGTCCTTTTCCTCTTGCAGCTGTGATCACTGCAATCTTTGTCATGCAATTCATATTTCTTAAAGAAACTTTAAAAGGGAGATAATTAAGAAGATATGCAAACATTGTGTGTGGGACATGTCGTGTTTGTCCAGTTATCCAATTGGGATTTCTGAATTCTGAAAGTTGATATTTTGCAGTTTTCAGGTTGTATTTGCAACTTTATTTTGGGGTCATTCATTCGACATCATTTCATCCAAGTCATTTTATCTTTTAAAAACAACTAATTGCTGCTATAAGAGGTGGTATCTAAAGGTTTCAAGATGAGCTTCATTTATAAATTCTGCATTTTCAGCATACTGTGTGTTCTTCCTCAGAAGCCTTAAAACATGGCACTATTGGTGGTCTGGCCTCTGGGGACGAATTATCGATGCACAATGCCGCAAATATCGAAAAAGACAATGGGCATGCATTTGGTCAAGCTGTGGACCTGTCTCGCCTTTTCTCAGTTATGGAGATGATGGGCTTTTCCACTGCTTCGTCTCAGGGTTGTACCCATACACCCAAATTTCCTCAACGGTAATGATCCACAACATGAAGGACGGGTCATCCATGGCATGCTGACGGAGTTCTTGGTAGACTTCAACAAGACTGGGGATGAACTGGGCAGCAACACAGCACAAATCACATGGGCCACAATTGCCTGCACTGTTCCACATAACACCAGCAATGGCAGCAATGTTGTGGATTGTTCTCTGAAGATCATCATGCACAAGTTGCTGAATGGTTTCAACATTTTCTGGGGTTCAGCTCGTTGAAGGTCTTCCTGATTTGTAGTCATCTTCCAGTGATATTCTTCCACTCTTGATGTGTGCTTGCCACTCAAAACACCTTGAATGACTCATTACAGCATCGCCATAAACTTGCTGAATCATGTCAAACGTCTCGGTGGCAGATTTGCCCAGTTTCACGCAAAATTTTACGTTCACTCGTTGTTCTAAGTTGCACATTTACTTTTTAAGGTCGGTGCTCCCTGCGACTGTGTGTGCAGCCTTGTGCTGCCATCTGTTGGCGTGTTACAAAACTAGTCTCGAAACATTTTGATACCGCCTGGTATGAACACGTCAAACAACATTAGGGTTCCTCCAAGATACTCAGGCAGCCAATGAAGAATTGATGAGCGCTGGCAAGAAATTAGATCATAAACCCCCAGAAGAGTTGCTTCAAATAATAATCGTCAAAGAGTTTCATTGAAGGTACCCAAAACAATATATGGGGTGTTTGGAATTGACAATAGTATGTAATGTTCAAGAGTGATCTCCTTGTGAACAATTCCTAAATTCTGTGTTTACAGAATGTTTAACACTAATACTTTGGTCACCTACGTACTAGGCTATGTGCAAGCAGTATAATGTAATAAAAGGCTATATAAGACGAGAAAGGCCTGACAATGTTAATCCCTTTTTCAATCCCACAGGTTTGTGAACCTGAGAATCCTTGCAAGGATAAGAGCCACAGTTGTCATAGGTCTGCTGAGTGCATTTACCTCAGCCACTTCAGCGACCCTATGTATAAATGCCAGTGTAAGATCGGCTATGCTGGAGATGGTTTTATCTGTGGAGAAGACTCTGACCTGGATGGTTGGCCCAACCAGAACTTGGTGTGTAGAGCTAATGCCACATACCACTGCCAGAAGGTAAAGAGACAATACACAATGGCACTATAATAATCTTCAGGAAATATAATTTGTTGATTACTTTCATTTCTTGTTGTGAATTATTCCTACAGGATAATTGTCCCAGACTTCCCAATTCTGGCCAGGAGGACTTTGACAAGGATGGCCAAGGAGACGCGTGTGACAAGGATGATGACAACGATGGAATTATGGACGAGAAAGTGAGAGATCAAAGAAAAAACATTGTTAATCATTCTTGTAAAGGGTTTTGTAAATTCAATTGTTAGTGCAATAGTCTCTCACATCTCCACAAGGGAACTCAGGATTTCATTTGTAGTGGTCCTTAGGCTCTCGGTCACCAAATTATAGAAGCATCTTAATGACCACTGATAGGAGGAGAATGTGTGTCATTCTACACAAAGCTCAATTGCGAGTATCATAACAAAGGATCCTGAATACGTATGTAAATGGTATATTTCAGTCCCTACTTTTAAATAAATTACCAAAAGCTTTTTAAAAAAACAAACATATTTTTACTTTGTCATTGTGGAGTATTGTGTGTTGAATAATGCAGGGAAAAAAGAATACATTTCCGTCAGCACTATATACGTATCTCTCTGCCTGTGGATTAGACATGCCCTTGACAGCACTTAACAGCACATTTCTGTGGATAAAGATATATATTTTTTTTAAAACTTAGGTCATGTGGACAGGATAAAAAATAATAAAAATAAAAATATATAAAAAAACTAAGGACAAAAACTGAGCTATGTGTGGACTTGGTTTGAATTTTCTTGTTCTCCACAGGACAACTGCCCTCTGCTATTTAATCCCAAGCAGTATGATTATGATAAGGACGATGTGGGTGATCGGTGTGATAACTGTCCGTATGAACACAATCCAGCTCAAACTGATACCGATCACAATGGGGAAGGAGATGCCTGTGCTGTGGACATTGATGGGGATGGTAAGACCTAACTCTGTAAATTTCAGTAAAATTGGGAAACCAATCCAATTCTCAATATACACTATTCTCTTATATGCATATTAAGAGCCAATTTGTTGCCACTGTTAGCACAGACAGCTGACAACAATGTTTTACTGTTACCACTGGTTTGCTGCTTATGCCAAAAGGACAACGGCATAAGTTGACATGGGGAAAATGCAAATACAAGTATAAATTAATGGCATTAATTTAAATAAAATTACCAGCCTACAGGCAGCACAATGGTTTAGTGGTTAGCACTGTCACCTTGCACATCCAGGATCCGGGTTTGATTCTCGCCTCTGTATGCATGGAGTTTGCATGTTCTCCCTGTGCTTGGTGGGTTTCCTCCGGATACTCCGTTTTCCTCACACAGTCCAAAGACATGCAGATTAGGCTAATTGGCTTTCACGAATTGCCCATAGATTGGCACCCTGTCCAGGATGTACCCCGCCTTGTGTTCCCTGTGATAGGCTCTAGGCCTGCGATAAAGTGGTATAGACGATGAGTGAGAGAATGAATACCAGCTTACATGCTGTGTCCCTTATACAGTGTGCATACATTTTCATATTATTTATTAAATCTAAGAAGGTGAACAGATTATTACATGATGTGTGGTTGCGTTGTTGGTAGAATCTCTTACATTGTTAGAAGTAATACTATTTAAAATTGTGATCAGACAGCTTCCGTTATGATAGTGCCGAAGCTTCTACTTCATCTATAAGCATGAAAAAGCAAATCTTAAAATGTTAACTCTCACTGTTTGTGTTCCAGGTATGTTAAATGAAAATGATAATTGCCCATATGTGTACAACAATGATCAGGAGGACACTGATATGGATGGAGTGGGAGACCAGTGTGACAATTGTCCTCTCTTGCATAACCCTGATCAGGTACTATTGGGACATTTTATGGCATCTAGCTTATGACACCACACCATCATATAGATGACTTACAGATATGTATTTCACACACACACACACACACACACACACACACACACACACACACACACACACACACACACACACACACACACACACACACACACACACACACATCCAGCCATCCGCATGACTTAAAATTAAAAGTATCAAGCTGTGAGGCATTGCGTGTTCCGACGCGCTGCTATCATAGCCAGCGGCTTCTCCTGATTGAGTCAAGTCATTGAGTCATTTACAAGTCATTTTTAGGAGCATGTGATCCTTATCCAAATCAGAGATGCTTTCACTTGAAGGTTAAAAGTTGCACTACAGCTGGATAAAAAAGAGATCTGTTTTTATTTCAGGCCTCAAAGGCTGATTATTTTGTGCCTAAGACAGTTTATGATGTTTCAAATGTAAAACTGCTCATGGAAAAAAAAAATGCAATATAGTAAACAATAATAATAATTTCCATACTGTATATAGGAAACTGTACAGTATATAGTGCTTATATTTATTAATATATTGCAATATATGAATGGACCATGTATGGATATATATTGCAATGAAGACAAAAGCCTTTTATTAAAAACTTTTATTTGTTCTGCTGAAACTTTATTGAAACTTTATGCATGCTTAAGAATTATACATACACTTTTACTTTGTCGGTGTCAGTGCCTGATCAATGCCTATAAAGTCCCTTTTGTTCGAACTACATATGAGCATATTGTAAAAAAATATATAGAAAGAAATAGATACAGTCTTATGCAAAAGTTTAGGCCCTTGATAAATAACAGATTTTGGTGATTTTTTTTAATTGAAAAGATGTTAACAGTCTCTCTTGGAAATGGAAAAAATTGGTGCATAGTTACTTCTTATGCCATAAATTGAACAAAAATAAAAACATTATTATGTCACTGTGCAAAAATCTGGGCACTCTAAAGCTCTGTTTACACTGTCAGTTAAATGTGACCCAATTCAGATTTTTTGCTCATATGTGACACATATCGTATATTTTCTATGTCCGTGTAAACAGGAAAAAAATGCATGCATTCCGATATTTCGAGATCAGTTTGAGGCCTCCTTCATATGTGGAAATAAATCAGATATAAATCACATACGTGCTAATGTGATAGTCGTGTAAACAGACAGATCAGTTTTTCTGAGGCATTGTGTTCTGTACGTTATTAAAACTGCGACTTCTTCGCGGTTAAATGGCGTAATCAGGCACACTGATGCGCTGCTCATCCCAAACAGATGCGCCAGTGTGCGGTAGCCCGCACCTGTTGCAAGCCACCAGAGAGCAACCCCGACATTCCTTGCACCCAGACATTCCTCTGAATGCTTGAAGACACAGTAAATGAAGCATATGCGCCGGCTGCGATGACGGCCCTTTTCCTCCTTCTCTGTTTCGCCAACTTTGCATATATCGCAGAGCTAGCATCAAGCATATTTCACCTTCGTCCATCTTGGCTAGTCTGTAGTGCAAGAACCTCCCCTTAAGTATGCGCGATGTTTCAGACGGTATGGCAAGTGTAAACACTTGAATCGGATATGGGTCATAGTTGAAATAACGTGGAAACAGATGGTCAGAAAAATCAGATATAGGCAACAAATCAGATTTGGGCATCGAGACCTGCAGTGTAAATGGGGCTTAAGAGTTCCAGAGTCTCAGATTCTTTTTACAAGGTTTCAGACCTTAATCAGCTCGTTAGATCTGATGCATGGCAACAGCTGTCAATAGTAAATGGCAATTTTAAAGCTTTACAAATACTTTGACTCTTCAAATCTTGTGCACACACTTGCAGACACTCAACAACCATGGGCTCCTCTAAGCAGCTGTGTAAAACTCTGAAAATGAAAATTATTGATGCCCACAATGCAGGAGAAGGCTACAGGAAGTTAGCAAAGCATTGTCAGCTTGCAGTTTCCACAGTGAGAAATGTAATTAACAGATAGCAGTTCAGGGGAGCTGTGGAGGTCAAGATGAGATCTGCTTGTATCTGAGAGAGAACTGCTCGTATACTGGTCAGAAAGACAAATCAAAATCCCCATTTGACTGCAAAAAACCTGCAGGAAGATTTCGCAGACTCAGGAGTGTTGGTGCACCGTTACACAAGACCTTCATGGAAGAGTCAGCAGAAGAAAACCTTACCTGCGTCCCCATCATAAAATCCAACGTCAGAAGTATGTAACAGAACATCTACAGAAGCCTGATGTGTTTTGGAAACAAGTGCTGTGGACTGATGAAGTTAAAACAGAACTCTTTGGCCACCATCAGCAAAGGCATGTTTGGAGAAAAAAGGAGCAGCATTTCATGAAAAGAACACCAGGCCAACTATTAGGCATGTGGTGGATCTATCATGCTTTGGGGTTGTGTTCAGCCAGTGGCACAGGAAACATTGCACGGGTGGAGGGAAGAATGGGTTCCACTAAATACCAGCAAATTCTGGAAGCAAACATCACAACATCTGTAAAAGAACTGAAGCTGAAAAGAGGAGCTTCTACAACAGGACAATGATCCTCAACATACCTCGAAATCCACTATGGAAAACCCCAAGAGACACAAGCTGAAGGTTTTGGAACGGCCATCACAGTCCCCTGATTTCAACATCATTGAAAATTTGTGGGTAAATCTTAAAAGAGCTGCAGAACTAGAAGCCTTTTTTAAGGAAGAATGGGAGAAAATCCCCAGTACAAGAATTGAAAGATTTTAACCGTCTATAAAAAGCATTTGCAAGCTGTGATATCTGCTAGAGGAGGTGTTACTAAGTACTGATTATGTAGGGCGCCCAAACTTTTGCACAGTGCCACAATAATGTTTTCATTTTTTTTATCTTTGTTCAATTTATGACATAAAAAGTAACTATGCACCAATGTTTGCTGAAAATATTGTGCATTTTTTCCATTTCCAAGAGTGTTAACATCTTTTCAATTAAAAAATCACCAAAATCTGTTATTTATCAAGGGATGCCCAAACTTTTGCATAAGACTATGTATTCAATCAATTTCGATATATTACAAAGCATATTGTTGAATATAAAATGACGTACATTAAGAAATACTTGAATATATTTTAATATATTTTAATATATTTCTCAATATATGAAAAGTGGAAATTCCTTATGTATTTTTCAATATATTGTAATATAATACAATATATTATTCATGTGAATAGATTTTTGAACATGAATATATTTTTTGGTTAATTATTCGTTAGTATCAGTTAGTGTAGCAATGAGGAATATTAACATTATAAAATCTTTTCAATTTATCAGTAGATCAGAACACTAAATCATTTAATATATTGACAGTTAATATATAGAGAAATATGTTCTCTTTACATAAGGGAAGCACATTCTATTCAGTTTATTTCTCACAGTTTTACTGTTTGCTGTGCTGCATATTTTTAAAAGCATCTTCACTTTAAATTTTTTTTGACTTTTTATATAAAAAGCATTTAAATAAAATATTTTACATATTACATAGTTTTTACTTTCATAAATCTTTAGATATTTATTGTATGCACATTCTCACAGAAGTATAATGTGACCACTTTTTCTGATGTATTGTTTAATACCAACAGGCTGATACAGATAATGACCTTGTAGGAGATCAGTGTGACAACAACCAGGATATTGATGAGGATGGCCATCAGAACAACCTGGACAACTGTCCTTATGTTCCTAATTCCAATCAGGCAGATCATGACAAGGACGGTAAAGGAGATGCTTGTGACTCTGACGATGATAATGATGGAATTCCTGATGACAAAGACAACTGCAGGCTGGTAGCCAACAAAGACCAAGTGGACTCAGACGGTAGGCCAAGTGTCACAGAGACTTCATAAAATGTGACCATCATATTAAGTCATGATTTATGTTGTACAGGTTAGTTTTGTGCTATCAACATCACAGAATCCTAATTTAAATATTCTCAAAATAGGTGGTCCACCTTGTAATCTAACCATAGCATTGGTCATATACCAGCAACACAGACGTAATACAGTAATAAACCTGGTTTCAAAATGGAGTTTATTCAACCAAGAATCTAAAAAACATGCATATTTAAATCACCCAAAATGTAACTTGATGTGAAATGTCACATAGTTTGAACATAATTCCTTCAGGAATCCTTATATTGATTAATGCGTACTTCCTTTCATTTTCACATTACCAGTTCTATAAAGGTTTTAAAAATGTTCAACACAATCATATCATAACTCTATGGACTATAAATTGTTAGCTCTATGAGCTACAAGCTAGTTGTGTATGTCTAGCTTGACTCATCTTTTGTCTGGTCCACACCCACATACGTATAAACATAGAGGAAATGCATTGATGATGACAATCTAATTTAGTGGCCAATTTAGTGTTCCACATGTGGCTGCATATGACATTAGGGCTCTTCATCATCCTACAATCGTTATGCTGCAGAGCACGGAATTCTGCATTTTTTTTGCTGACATTTCTCTATGTGCCCTTATAAGTTCTTGTGATTTTTTTTTTTGTCTTTGCCAAATGTTGCATGTTTTTCATCTGACCGAGCTGTGTCTGTTACCTTTTTGAGATTGTCCCTGTGCTCATTTTCAGTTTTAACTTAGGCCTGTTTTGAATGCTTACTGACCACATAGACTCGTACCTGTTTCTTGACCTTGCCTTTTGATAGCTCTTTTGGATTTGTTTGCCTTGGCTTCTATCATTACATATTTTTTCTTGCAATGCATCTATAAATAACATCACAAAAACTTCACCCACATCAAAATTGCAGTCGGAAAGGAGAATGAAACTCTGGCTGCATTTCCCTCCTCCTCAATTTTACTGACAAAGACCAAGTAAAAGGACTGGGTGGAATTTGTCCTGGTCTTCAAGGGAGATCCAGGCATTGGGAATTTTGCAGAATTGGCAGAAGAGATAAGACAGCAGTTCCTTATAATCCAGTGTAAGATTTTGGTGGGGGCCAAGAACACAAGCTCCAGACGTAGGCCAACAGGATAGGATGCAAGAATGAAGAGGCTCCACGTATAATTTACATTTAGGCATTTGGCAGATTCCCTTATCCAGAGTGACTTTTTTCATCTCATTGTACATCGGAACAGTTCGGCCCAACAGGGACAGCTTGGTGGGCATGGGTTTGAACCTGGGACCTTCCAAACTATAGTCCAATGTCTTAACCAGCAACTCCTATATACAGTAATGCTCGGCCCAATTCTCCTAGCTTCAGAGGTGGAAACTCTGGTGCTATCTTTGAATATGATTCAACCACCACCTGGATTTGAGAGCATCTTGCTGGCTTTCCCCTCATCGTTTGAGGATGTCCTGCTGTAGCCACCCACCTAGCTTCAAAGCACATTTTGCTGGTGCCAACACCTAGTTTAGACACCATCACCACTTTGGTGGAGCCTTGTGTTCGTGGGCATTGATGCTGCACACATTTTCATCCATCTGAAGTGGCAGAGTTCAGCACACTTTTGAACAGACAGTGCCTTGGAATCATGCATTGTTTACTGACCTTCTGCCACATGTGTTTGTTTTGGTTTCTGTCCTGTGTCCTCCCATGTCTGTTTATTTTTGTCTGCTTTGTGTGTCCTAATTGTTCTCAGGTGTTCCCTATTCAACAGTCCTTGTGTTTATGTTTGGAAAATTATGTCTTGTGATCTGACCAAGCTTTCTGTGTACCTTCCAGGTTTGCTTTCCAGTTTTTGCTCCTATTCCTGTTCTCACTTTTGATTTTTTGCTTTAGCCCAGGTTTGCTTGTTTGTTGATTGCAGGGATTCTTGGCTCTTTTTTGAGCTTGATTGCTGTTTTGTTTGCTCTGGCTTATCCAAAGCTAAGCATTTGACTTGCATCACTGATATTTGTTCCCATGACCTCACATTGTTCGTTTCACAAAATAAAGCTGGTGCCATTTCCACTTGCAAATAAAGAATGATCAAGCCACTTACCATAATTCTGGACATCACTAAAAAC
Organism: Clarias macrocephalus; assembly: GCA_011419295.1. Taxonomy (NCBI): domain Eukaryota; kingdom Metazoa; phylum Chordata; class Actinopteri; order Siluriformes; family Clariidae; genus Clarias; species Clarias macrocephalus. The sequence continues at coordinate 43,338 of JAAGKR010001594.1, forward strand.
AACCTTATGCATTGTATTTTTACACATTTAATTAAACTGCTCAACTACTCTGTCTGTAAGTGGTAAACACAAGAAAAAATCTATTTAATCCCAAATAATTTGTACAGTTTGACAGGAGTGCATGACATGTTGGATGCTCCCTGGCCTCTGAGGATTACATTTGGGATCCTGACCCAGGAGAGAACACAGACAATTAATGCATTTTAGAGAATTATAATTAAAACTTTTCAAATTTGTGACACCAGCCATTTGATCTTATGCTAAAACCGTTTTCAATGGTCTAGACTGATGTCACCACATACAGTAGAGACAGTGATTTACATGTGTATTATTTTCAGACTTCACCACCATGAAGGTTAAAACCTCAACCCTGCCCACTGAGGCACGTCTTATGAGTCTTATTAGTAAATCCGCTTCTATGAGATGTTGCTTTCAATAATTTCGATCCAATTTAACCAGTATGGAAGCATACCGGATGTTTCTAATTTATTTATTTAATCCAGCCGTTTCATTTTAGCATGTTGCAATTGTTGCTTATGTCTTTTGCGAATTGATAAGAAATGACAATTTTAACAAAGTGGAAACTTTTATAGGTGACGGTCGAGGTGATGACTGCCAAGAAGATTTTGATAACGACAGCATCCCTGACATTTTTGACATGTGCCCAGAGAACAATGCTATAAGTATGACTGACTTTAGAAAGTTCCAGATGGTGCATTTGGATCCCAAAGGGACCACTCAAATCGATCCCAACTGGGTAGTCAAGCATCAGGGCAAAGAACTGGTCCAAACTGCTAATTCTGACCCAGGAATTGCAGTAGGTAAGTGAAAACCTTCTCAAATAGTAGCTCATAGCCTTATGGCCTGCGGTGGTATCTTTAAATAATGAGATTTCTTTCTCTCTAGGCTATGATGAGTTCAATGCTGTGGACTTCAGCGGCACCTTCTATGTGAACACAGACAGAGATGATGACTATGCTGGCTTTGTGTTTGGTTACCAGTCAAGTGGCCGCTTTTATGTGGTTATGTGGAAGCAGATCACGCAAACCTATTGGGAAGAGAAACCATCAAAGGCCTTTGGAATCTCTGGTGTCTCCCTCAAAGTGGTTAACTCCAGCACAGGCACTGGGGAAAACTTACGTAATGCCCTATGGCACACTGGGGACACCCTTGACCAGGTGAGTCATATAGTATCTACAAATTTTCTCAAAACAGAAACTTATTACTCATGTCCTTAATAGACTTCTTATCATTAGATCAATAAAAAAAAAAAACATTTAATAAATGATGATCACTTTCTTCCAGGTTCGCACGCTGTGGCATGACCCAAAGAACATCGGTTGGAAAGACTATACTGCATATAGGTGGCATCTCATTCATAGACCTAACACAGGATTTATCAGGTAACAACCAGCACATAGATACATTTCCAAACCAATAGACCATAACATTTAGACCATTGATTATATCAGTACAATGGCCTGTGAAGGGGTGGGTTATATTAGGCAGCAAGTGAACAGGTTGATCTGAGCAGCTATGGACATATGGTGTTATGTATGTATGCAGTGGTTAGCACTTATTCAAAGTGGTATAAGAGGTGCATAAAGGAGCATACAGTAAGAGTTGGTTTGATGAACATGTTCAGTGTTTGTTTAGGAATGTGGTCTTGATCCTGGAATGGTTTTGGTCCATGTGCATGTTACTTTGACACCTAATTCAGTAATTCAATAAAAAAATTATAAAGTTATAAACGATAAAACTTTATTTGAATAGCATTTTAACAATATAACCCACAAAAAGTCACAAACCAACTTTATTTCAAAAATAGTTTAGAAATGTTATATATGCAAATATATATAGGCATACAGTACGTACATAAGAAAAATTATCATTTTATGTAAAATACCGACATTGTTGAAAAGAAAAGAGTTTTTAGAGATAGTTAAAAGGTTAAAGCTGAAAATAAGCTGATCAGCTTTAATGTAACCAGTGATATGACTATTTCAGGTTAAAGCCCACATACTGTACATGTCCACCTGTCTGTCTTTCTGTACGACAGAACTCAAAAATCGAAAAAGAAGTTCTGATAAAGATCAAGTTTTGTCTTAAAACAACTCCAGGACGTTAAACGTTACATATAATACTTCAGTATGTTATTTCAGCTGTGAAAATATTAACGAATCCCTGTATAAATATTCAGTTTAGCTTTTATAATTAATCTCTATTAGTGCAGGTGTTTGTTTACATCAAGCTAGTAGCTTATTAGTGGGATATTTTAAATTAAATCTGATTATTAAATGAAAGGTTTTATATAACCTTTATAACCTTACCACCTGTATATAACCAAGGTGGTAAAAAAAATGTTGAGTTTTGTTGGTCATAAAATCTCTAATTACAAAGATTGTTGAAGGTCCTGAGAAACAACTGTTAATTTATACAATACAAAGAATTCAGTTAAAAAAAATCAGGATTTCTTCTTATACGTAAAAAAAAATCCCAGATTAAATCAGTATTCCATGTGACCACCCTTTGCATCAGCATCAATTCTTCTACATACACTTGCATACAGTTTTGAAAAAACTTGGCAAGTAAATTGTTCCAAACATCTTGGAGAACTAACCACATATCTTCTGTGGGTGTAGGCTGCCTCAAATCATTCTGTCTCTTCATGTAATCCCAGACAGACCCGATGATGTTGATCAGAGCCAAACCATCCTTTCCAGCAATCCTTGTTCTTCTCTAGGCTGAGGATAGTTCTTAATGACTACGGTTATGGTTGTTGTCCTGCTACGGATAAATTTGGGGCCAATCAGATGCCTCCCTAATGGCATTGTATGATGGATAAAAATCTGCCTATACTTCTCAACATTGAGGACAGCATGAATCCACACTAAATCTCCATTTTCAGAAATGCAGCTCCACACCTTCAAGGAACCTCCATCTTGCTTGCTTGTTGTCCATAGAGACTCGTTATCACAATGCTCTCCAGCTCTTTGACAAACAACCTGCCTCCTGCTGCAGAAAAATGCCTTGTGCCTTGTTTCCATGTTGGCGGAAGGTTTTTTTGGGCCACAATTCTTTATGAAGGCCACTTCTGGTCAGACTTCTCCGGATAGTAGATGGGTGTACCTGGGTCCCACTGGTTTTTATCATTTTTTTTGCTGATCGCACTGCTGGACTTCTCCCGATGTTGAAATAAACATGATGTGTCTTTCATCTGCTGCATAAAGTTTCCTTGGGCGAGCTTCAAAATATCTTGAACAGCACATCTCGAAACCCCAGTCTTTCTGCCATGGTGTAGGACCTGGGACATGAAACTGTCTTTCACAACCACATACTGATCCTCACCCAGTTTCAAGTCTCCTACACAGCTGTTTCTGTTTCAGTTCATGACTGTGTTTCAACCGTCATATGAAATTCATGAAATAATTTTGATACAAGTGATTAATCATACACCTGACTCTGATCCTGTAAAATCCCTGACTTTGTCAAGTGTTGGAACTGATGCTGGTTTGAAGCCAAGAATAGTCGCACCAGATATTGATTTGATTTAGTTGTTTCTTCGGTTCACATATTGTTTTGTACTGCACATACTTCCAGAAGCGTTCTTACTCATGCCATATACACAGTACTGTGTTTAATAACATATTATCATATCTGCTTTTATTCAGAGTGATAGTATATGAGGGGAAACATATCATGGCAGATTCAGGAGCAGTCTACGATCAGACGTTTGCTGGGGGACGACTGGGGTTGTTTGTCTTCTCACAGGAACTCGTGTTCTTTTCTGATCTTAAATATGAATGTCATGGTAAGTAATTAAATACCTTGCAATATTATCTGAGTAATGTGTAACATGTTGTTAACTTTAAGCTTTAAAGTTAGAATGTATAAGAATTAGTGTAGTTTATTTAAACACGAGTGAACTTTAAAGCTGTAACATGTAACACCCTGCATGAGTAACATTTCAGCATCAGCTTAATTAATTATGTCTTTGGAACACCAACTATTGCAATATAATCATATGCGTTCTTTTTCTCCCTAGATAATTGAACTATGCAAGTCATGGTAACTAAGGATTCATTTCAGCAAAATGGACTGTTTTGTGGTGACGTACAATAAATTTTGATGGAAGCAAATTCACAGGACATGGAAAATTGCTACACCATATACTTCACACCATAATACATTTTTAATTAAAATATTCTCTGTTAGTTCATAAAAAGTAAAAAAAAAAAATCAAATTTTGTCCTGTTGCATGCATTTGTGTGTGTGCGTGTGTGCGTGTGTGTGTGTGTGTGTGTGTGTGTGTGTGTGTGTGTGTGTGTGTGTGCTTTAACAGCCCATCAAATGTTTTTTCTTTTTTATTCTCTTATATGTTTTCACACAAAACTGCAGCCGCTCACAAATACTATAGCTGACATTTGCATTAACCCACACACACTCTCTCACACACACAGTTCTCAACATCTTCTAGGCAATTTCTTTTCATTTTATGCATCTCCCCACCTAAACACATATCGAGATGTGCAGCATAAATTCAATAATGAATAAAAGAAGAATTCATTACAACCTCAGTCAGGAGACATTTACTTGAATCAGTAGACTATATGTATTAAATACATGACATACTGCTATATGAACATGATAAACAAATACTTTCAATACTTCTTATATTCTGTTTGCAAACAGCTACAATAAAACAACCACTACAGTAAAATAACACATGTAGGTAAATCCAGGCACAATAAGCAATAGATGTCATAGTCATCACAACATTATTTTCCACCATGAAATTCCAAATCCCTCCTTTTCCCCCCTCTGCGTATATACAGTAATTCCCAGCAGATACTGTACAAACGGAACATAGATGTATGAAAATTTGTAAATACCAGATATGAATATTTTCAATTATATACAATATTTCCATTGTATAAGTGATTGTATAAAATGTAAAAAGTCTGGTACAGTATATTGTATGTGTGTGTGCGCGTGTGAGGGTGCAGGAGAAATTAGTCAACCTCACCAGTTTCAATAAATCAGTCCGGAAGCACAATGATAGAAAGTAACTGTCCGGTAAAGCTGTCCTGATGGTGAATAATCCTAATTTTAGGCATGTTTAAAAAGGCCTACATTAGTTAGGCATATGGTTTTGTGCCACATGATGGCAGGGTGAGGAAAAGGGACATATGCACCGCTCAAATTTAGCCAAGTGGATTGGTACAGTATGTTTTACATGGTATATTCGTGTCAAAGGCATATAAGACTCACTTTGTCTGACTTAAGAACAAATCCGACTTACAACGAGGTCCCGGAACAAATCATGTCTGTAAGTCTGGGACTTACTGTAGCTCCGTTTTTTGGCTTGCCATCAGATTTAATTTTCAGTTCTAATGGTAGTCTAGTGTAAAAAGTTTTGTTTTTCTCTTGTATTTTTTTAACCAAAAATACCAAATGTATACTTTCCATCGCTGCACTTTCTAATGTTGCTAACTTTGAGTCAAAACAGTTTGACAATGATATGCAGATAGCCATATCTGATTGGTTAATGTTTTTCTTTTTTTAACTAAGTTCTTTTTGAGTCAATATTACGGTTACAGCACATCCGTTATCAGGAACCATAACTGCTTTATGAGATTTTCTTAAAGGGCAAATATTCTATATTCCTTAGAATAAATGGCACTTAGTTGTTGGACAATTAGATTAGATTATCTTTTAAGTTCAAACTGCCATTAAAATGTAAGGTTTTTGTTTATGTCTGCTCAACCACGCAAATAACTTACTTTACATTCTGTTTACTGAGGCAGTCACCACTCTAATCACAAGATCTTTTTATTACATCTTTAAATTAGTTTATGTTTGTTTGTTTGTCCTCTTAGTTTTTGAGTCTGTAGTTTACGTTGTTTATTCTGTAATCTTGGAAGCATGTAAATTCTTTTTTACCATTTACAACAATTTACAATGGAGATGTTAATATTACGATTTATTTTCTTTTGTAAATTATTTATGTTATTTCATGAAAATATGTCTAGATACTGCTTTCAGCACAAGGAGATTGTATATAATTATTTATTTCATTCCACCAGCTATACACAAATTTTAACAGCAACTATTACTAGTAATAATGACTAGTAACAGTAATTATTTTCTTATGTTCAAATACACATTAAATAGTTCTAAGTATACACACAGCATCATTCAGTGCTTGATTAATGTGTCCACTACAATGTAAAATAGAATCTGGGTTCTTAATGTACAACATCTGTATTTCTTTTATTAGAAAAAAAAAACTTTATAGCCGGCATTTTTCAGAGTAATAATAGAATGCATATTGCAAGACATATAAATCACACGTTTATAGTGTTTTACATTCATATGTTTGGTAATACACCAAATATGTTTATGAAATTATATTATGCCAATGCAGCCATTTACTGTACTAGTATTCTGGACTTCTGATTTTTTTTTTTCCAAGTCACCTGTTTAGTCTTGTTAAAATTTGTAATTTTTATGCCTCACTATTTTTATTTCATTGCTCCTTGAATAAAGATTTGTAGTCTACATTGTGCACATGTTGACTTATGCATTTAATATTACATCTGAATGGTGAGAAATAAATTATATATTAATCTATTAATGCACATTAAACATCAAAAAGAATTCTTTATGACAAAAATCTAAAACATTTAAAAGACTTGGGTTACATTTCAGTAATAAAAACTGACTTACAGCTCCAGCAGCACAAGTAAAATACACACTACACTATATTACCGAAAGTATTCGATCATTTGCCTTCACATGCATATGATCCTGAATAACATCCAATTCTTAATCCATAGGGTTGAGGTCAGCTCTTCCACACCAAACTCGCTCATCCATGTCCTTATGAACCTGGGCACTGGTGCACAGTCATGTTGGGACAGGAAGCGACCATCCTGTCCAAACTGTTGGGGAAACCCCGAAAAGTTGGGAGCATGAAACAGTATGGTATGCTGAAGCATTAACAGTTTCTTTCACTGGAAGTTAGAGGACGAGCCCAACTCCTGAAAAACAATGTCACACCAGTTCCTACATGACTGGGCACCAGTGCACAAAGAAAGGTCCATAAAGACATGGATGAGTGAGTTTGATGTGGAAAAACTGGCCTATACAGAATCCTGACCTCAACCAGATGGAACACCTTTGGGATGAATTATGTTTCTCATCCAACATCAGTGTCTGACCTCACAAATGTGCTTATGGAAGAATAAAACACACTCTTTTTTTTTCTTTTTTTTTTTTTTCCAAAAGAGCTTGTGGAAAGCCTTCCCAGAAGAATTGAAGCTGTTATAGTTGCAAAGGGGGCGGGGCCAACATCATATTAAACCCTATTGATTATGAATTGGATGTTACTCAAGTTCATATGCATGTAAAGCCAAGCGAGCGAATCCTTTTGGCAACATAGTGTATATGTAGCTGGATGGCTTTTCATGTACATTCATGTACTGTACAGTTATTATACATTGCAAAATTCCCAGTGTTGATTTAACACCCCAAGTGTTTATATATGACCTAATGGTCACGAATGTACGCTGAAAGTGTTAAATCAACACTCTGGGTGTTCATTCAAGACGAAGGATTTTACATGTGTTCCCAGGAAATATTGCACACAATGAAGTCATGTAAAGCTTAATTTTCAATGTACTGTAGGAATGAAAACAAACTGATGAACAAATAAGTATTCACTTTAAATGCAATCTGTTTATGTATAAATGTAATTTTTACATGAATTTTTGCATGGTTCTTTCTGAATTTGTAGGTAATTATGCAATAACACAAAAAATCTTCATTTCAATTTCTTTTATTTGTATAGCTCTTTTAATGATGGAACATTGTTGCACAGCAGCTTTACAGAATTAAAAAATATGGCTGAAAGTATAAATTATATCAGTTTGTCCCTCGTGAGCAAAAGTGGCAAGGAAACTAGAACTCCCTAAGATGACAATAAGAAGAAACCTTGTGAGGAACCAGACTCAAAAGGGAATCCATCTTTAATTGGGCAATATCAATTAGTGTGACTATAAACCAATCCCTGGTATATCTGTGTGCTATAAGGTTGAAAGTTCAATATAACAGGAAAGGTGTTCAAGTCAATATAAAATCTACTTTCCCTGATGGAGGCTTGGGTACAAAACTGTTTGTGAGAATTTCAGTCCTAAACTATGAAGAGAATACAGTCACCAGACATCACAGAAAAGCCACCTTTGGCCCAGTTCCAGACCATCTTTACCACCACATGCATCCCAAAGTAGTCCATATGGGGCTGTCCTCAGCACCAGCCAGAGTCCTCTATGACCATGCAATGAGAACTCCAGACAGAAGCGGGCATGAGTAGTCAGACACGTCTGGAGGGCAGAAGGGATCAGGATCATTTGTAACTCAGGAGTGCCATGTGTAGCTTAACGGAAAAAGAGAGGGAGCAATTAGGTTTCCTCACAGTCTCATAATGTATAAGGTCAGCATATATTTTGTGCAGTGCAAGCAAGGACTTTGGCAAAACTTGCTTCAACAGCATAACTATAAGGCAGAGCCAGATTGAAACAGACGTGAGAGCTTCACTGGCAACAAACCTGAGTGATTGATGAGAGTGAGGATGGCAGCATCTAAACAAGCCAACTCACCACAACTCTGTTCGTTGCCTAACAAAGAACTATTCATGAAAGTGATTCAACGAATACATTTTCAGCCTAAACTTAAATATATATTCAGTCTTCTGACAAGCTTTATGGAGATGCCAATTTACTGTAACCTACTGTACTTTTCCAGTAGGACTTAACACCTGTCCATCCATCTAGGAACCTCAGTAAGTCCACTAGAGAACGTCTATTGTATTTATTCTCATTTTACGACCCTGACTGGACCTCCAGTCAACATTCACACGCGCATTCACACACTACAGCCAATCTGGAAACACCAATTAGCCGAATCTGCTAGTCTTCGGATGGTGGGAGGTTTCCTCCGGAGTAGCCAAAGTACTGGCACGGGGAGAACATGCAAACTCCATGCACACAGACCCCTAGGCAGGAATCATATAAATGATATATATTCTAATATATGATATATATTCTAATATAAATCTAAGAATTTTCATGATATCCCATTTTTTTCAAGATGCACTGTACGTAGCCAAGTCCCAATAAATGCTCCCTGACCAATGCAAACAGTCAAATTCAACTAATTTTGCTTATTCACTGCTTTAATGAACGTAACTACTACACTGGGATCCTTGGTTTAATGGTTACGTAGTTAATACTTCTGTAACACTAAAATAAATGGCTACCATTTATTTCCTCTATTTTGTTATCTCCATTCAATTTCTCTTCCTTAGTGGTGTTGGTGATGTGAAACAGATATTGAAAATATTTAAGGTTTCACTAAAAAAAAAAAACTTACTTGTTCTAATCAAAATGATCAAAATGTATGTTAAAAATGATACAACAAATATACTTCACATATACGACAATATACTTTCCATGTTTTGTTACTTTTACTTTTAGACATTTTGCACCTTTGCTCTACCTAGTTTATTTCAAATCTTTAATTACTAGTTACTTTTGACATGTATAAGTTCTTTGCCAAAAATATCTAATTTTAATAAAAAATCTAATGATCTAATGTTGTCTGATGTATTATTATTATAGATGAACCAGATGTTCATCTGCAAAATGGATAAACTCCTCAAATTTTTCAAATTACATTAAAAAAATCCCATTGCACTCACACTGTTGGAATGTGTACAAATGGCAAATAAAAAAAATACATTTTTTGAATCTTAAAATCAGCTTAACCTTTAACAGATGCTGTTTGTGTTTCACACCAAGTCCTATAGTAACACAGAACGTCATTGCTATTTGTTCATTAATTACTTATTGTCTTCTTTGCCATTATATTTCCATTCAAATCTGGACTAGACTTGCACATCTAATGTTATAATTTGATAGTCAAATGCTTATTTCGTTTGGGAATAAACTTACTAGAGTAAATATAATACAAAATTAACTGCTTTTTGGTATCATAGGTAACATAACAGCAGGCTGTTTAACAATGAACAAAGACATGAGAATTACAACATCCATCCATCTTTAACCATCTTTAGTCGCGCGGGTTGCAGGTCCAGCAGGGAACCCCAAACTTCCCTTTCCCCAGCCACCTCGGCTAACTCTGGCTTCTCCCACACCCGCTGCTTTGCCTCTGCTACGGCTGCTGTCCTTTGAGCCTGCCGGCACCTCGCAACTGCTGGGATAACATATTCCTGAAGGACTCCTTTTTCAGTTGGACAGCTTCCCTAACCACAGGTGTCCACGAACAGATGTTCGAGGAATACCGCACCTTGAGGCACCCAGAACCTTAAGACCACAGCTCACAGCTGCAGCTTCAGCAATAGAAGCCACATTGACCACTCTGATTCAATGTCCCCAGCTCCTACAGGGATGCTGGAAAAGCTCCGGTGGAGGTGGAAGTTGAAGGCCTCTTGGAGAGGGGCCTCCCCTAGACGTTCCCAATTCACCACACAACATGTTTGGGCTTATCAGGTCTGTCCAGTGGTGATCAATTGACAGCTCCGCCCCTCTCTTTACCCGAGTGTCCAAGACATATGGCCTCATGTCAGATGATATGATCACAAAATTGATCAAAGACCTTCGGCCTAACGTTCTCTGGTACCAAGTGCACTTATGAGCATCCCTATGCTTGAACATGGTATTTGTTATGGACAATCCATGACTAGCACAGAAATCCAATAACAAAACACCGCTCGGGTTTAGACCATGGAGGCCGTTCCTCCCAATCATGCCACTCCAGAAGTATCTCCATCATTGCACACGTGCGTTCAAGTCCCCCAGCAAGACTATGGGGCTGATGCAATACTCCATTCAGAGTCTCCAAGAAGGAACAATACTCTGAACTGCTGTTTGGTGCATAAGCACAGAAAACGTCGTGGCACTCAGCTGGGGACTCGTGAGTATCCCCACACCCGCCTGGCACCTCACACCCTATGCAACCCCGGAGAAGAACAAAGTCCAACCTCTATACAGGAGTATGGATCCAGAGCCGAGGCTGTGCGTCGAGGTAAGCCTCACCAGATCTAACTGATGATGCTCCACTTCCCGCACAAGCCACAGACCCAGCTTCTGCTGCCCAGGTCTGGTCCGTCTGGGCCCTCGGCCTTCACTGCTACCCAAACCCCATCGATTTCTCTCGCAGGTGGTGGGTCCACCTACATCCACCTTCATTCCTACATTAATGTGGAAGACATCCAAACTACAGTATGAAAGTACATGGAATTATAGTAATAAAGAGAAAAGTATTAAACAACATAGAATATGTTTTATAATTTAGATTGTCTAAAGTAGCTGCATTTATCTTTGCTTAGCTTGGCACACTTATGGCATTCACACATCAGATTAATGAGGTTGGATACCTTCCAGGAATGGTGTTCATGTGTTGAAGGAGTTCCCATAGGTTGGCGGATCCACAAGGTAGTCACCTGCAATGGTTTTTAATTCATAGGTGTGCCTTTAGTCCATCAGTTTTCTTCTGCAGAGGAAGGGTGGGTACAGAGTCAATTAGTCTATTAGTGTTCCTACAATTACTGTACAAATCCATATTATGGCAAAAAAAAAAAAAAACTCTCAGTTAAGTAAACAGAAAAACAGTCCATTATTACTTTAAGAACTGAAGCTCAGTGAACCCAAAAAATCTCAAGAACTTGGAATGTATCCCCGAATGAATTCCCCAAACCCATTAAATGCGATGATGAATTTGTCTCATGAGGACTAGGAATGGAAGACCAAGAGCTACCTCTGCTGCAGAGGATAAGTTTATTAGAATGACCAGCCTCAGAGACCGCTAATTTAAAGCACCGCAGATTTGACTCCGAATAAATTCCTCTAAGTGTTTAAACAGCAGGCATATTTCAACATACACTGGGTGCTTTCCTGGTGACTCTGTTGGTGACTTAGTCAAAATTGAGGACATATTTAACCAGCATGGCTACCATGGCATTTTGCAATGACATGCCATCCCATCTGGTTTGCTGTGGGGCCATTATTTGATTTACAACAGGCCAATCACCCCAAACACTCCTCTAGGTTATGTAAGAGCTATTTGTCGAAGGAGGAGAGTGATTGAGTGCTGCATCAGATGACCTGACTCCTACTGTCACCAGATCTGAATCCAATTGAGATGGTTTAGGATGAGTTGGACCGTAGAGAGTGAAGGAAAAGCAGACAACAAATACTCAACACCTCTAGGAACTTCTTTAAGATTGTTGAAAAATCATTCCAGGTGACTATCTCATGAAGCTAACTGAGAGAATACCAAGTGTGAGCACAGCTGTCATCAAAGCAAAAGGTGTAGAATTTGAAGACTCGAATATAAGACATATTCTGGGGTTAATAAACATTTTTTTGTTAACTACGTAATTCTAAATTTGTTATGTCATGATTCCGATGTCACCAGTATTAATATACAATGTTGAAAAACAATGGAAAAAATTTTATAAAAAGGTGTGCCCAAACTTTTTATACACTCACTGGCCACTTTACACTAACTGGTCACTTTATTAGGTACACCTTACCGGCTTGAAATTCCCATTAGAATATCAGTTTTGGAAATATACAGACCAGCCCATCTGGCAAGAACAAGCACGCCATGTTCAGAGTCACTTACATCACCTTTCTTCCTCATTCTCAGGCTGGGTTTGAGCTTCAGCAGATTATCTTGACCATGTATACATGCATTAAGTTGCTGCCATGTGATTGGCTGATGAGTTATTACCATACAATTGAACAGATGTGGCTAATGACGTTAGCTGGTGAGTGTAGACAGACCAAGCAAAAATAAGGTCTAAGTGAATACAGTTAAGACATGGAATGAAACTAAATGCCAATATGAAAGTCCTACACAAAACAAAAAAAACAAAACAAAAAAAAAACAGGAAATGTTTACATGTCCACCAACACTGCCATGTTGCTACAAACCTTAAGAAAAATTATATAAGAATTAATATAACACATTGACATGTTGACTCTTAAACAATTTTTGTCAAACAGTGGATAACCAAACCACCCACATATCTCCACAGCCTGCTGTGTGTTCAAAACAATTTACACAAAATTTGTAACAATTTGAATTGATTAAAAAAAAATGCTTAATTCAATCACAATGTACGTCTTCTTCATCTTGGCCTAAAGCAAGACAATTTTCTTGTATGTTGTACAGCTACCAAATTAGTGGAACCTGCAGCCTGGATGCTCTCAGTAACAGTAACCAGCATAAATTAAAGTTTTTACCTTGAATGATCAGTGGAAAAGAGACATCCAAAGTACCCAGATTCCGTATACTTGAAAGTAGAGGTGTTTCTCTGCTAGCACACCATCCCACACATAGCACACACAATCTTCATACTATTTTCTTGCACACTGTTTAAAGAAAGTGCACTTACCTCCATAGACATTAAGATCTGGCAAGCATAACCATTTATTTCAGGATTTAAAAAAAGGTTCCATACACTTTTCCAGATTATTCTTTATTTTGAGTGGCCAGAGCTGACCTGCAGTCGACACACAGCAACCAGAGGTCGTGGAACTTTAACAGCTGCAGGGAGCCAACAAGGTGCTGCTACTGGAGTCCCAGAAAGAAGCCCAATGCTTGCTCGAGAAACTCACACATGATGACGTAGAGGCCTTTCTCTTCACTTTTGAAAAAAATTTAAAAATCAGAAGAGGAAGGGGGATGGCGCCACCAGAATTGGACTGCAGCTCTCAGCCCACTGTTAATAGAACAAGGCCAGAGAGCTTACTATGCCCTTTCAGCAGGTGAAGGATTAAGATCAGTTCAAAGAAAAAATATTAGCCCAATACGCAACCATGCAGCTGCGGTGTTCCATCAACACATGATGTCTTTGAGATCCCCAAGAACAGAACCCTTCCCACAGAGCCTGAATAACAGCTGCCATCCCCACCCCAACAGCTCTGGTCTACCGCATGCATCCTCCACGAAAACCAATCACCAGCAAAGACAATGTGCACTGTAAAAAATAAACGTAAATTTTACGGTAAAAAACTGGCAGCTGTGGGTGCCAATATTTTACCGTAAAAAATACGTTATTGCATTGTAAAAAAAAATTAAGCGTAAATTTTACGATAAAAATACGGCAGCTGTGGTTGCCAGAAGTTTACGTGAAAAATATGGTAGCAATGTTTCTTGGTTGTACGGAGTTGCACTCATTTTACAGATTTCAATTGTTTTTTTTTTTTTCAAGCCTGGCCAGGAATCAAACCCAAACCCTGGCGGTGCAAGGTGCCAGAGCTAACCACTACACTACTGTACTTGCTACGTGAATGTTGTCGTTGTTGTTGTTGGAGTGCAAGTCGTGCCGGGGTCACGGGGAAACCGAGGAAGTCCAACATCGACAACACTTGCACAGCAAACACAGTAGTGTAGTGGTTAGCACTGTCGCTTTATACCACCAGGGTCTGGGTTTGATTCCTGGCCAAGCTCAAACAAAAAAGAAACAATTAAAATCCATAGAATATATGATATTGTGAGTGTAATCCTGTACAACCAAAAATGTTGCTACTTGTTTTTTTAGGGTAAACTTCTGGCAACCACAGCTGCCGTTTTTTTACCGTAAAATTTACGGGTTATTTTTTTACAGTGCAATAATGTATTTTTTACAGTAAAATTCTGGCACCCACAGCTGCTGTTTTTTTACCGTAAAATTTACAATTTATTTTTTACAGTGTGGGTCATTCTGGTTTTTCCCACCCCAGCACTGCCTGCAGCAAAATTGTCATGCACCTGGATAATGCTCATCTCCTCAGAGGACACCTCAGGGTTAGTAAAACAACACAGAAAATTTCCACTGGCCTGTCATGGAAGCTGAAGTAAAAAAAAATTGCCAGAGATGCCCAGAGTGCCAAAAAATATACTGCACCTATAAAGTCCATCCCCACACAGCTCATTCTGCATGCCCTTTTAGCAAAGTGGCACACATCTCATTGGAATCCTTACAAAATCAGCACAAGGACATGCATACATCCTGGTCATTGTGGATTATGTTCATCCACATTGTGGATGGTACGGAGCTGCTGGCGAATCAGGGCACACTGTTGGAGGTCAGACACATCAGGTCATCTGTTTATCACCCACAGATTAATGGATTGGTGGCGCCATTTATCCAAAGAGCTGTAATGACTATGTAGTGGTTAGCACTCTGGCTTCACACCTTCCGCCTCAGGTTTCAATATTTTATGGTACGAATGACAGCTATGCTTAATAGTGAAAATAACAGCATTTCCACACCCACAATGCAACAAGGATTCGTTGGATTTGGACTAAACAAATGTACACTATATGGACAGAAGTGTTTGGCCAAACCGGCAATGACATTGTATCTAAATACATTCAATATGCACACTTCAGTATGGAGTTGGTCCCCTTTTTGCAGCTATAATTGCTTCCATTCTTCTTGGACAGTTCTCCACAGGATTTTGGAGTGTTTCTGTGGGAAATCATGGCCATTCATTCTTTAGAACATTTATCAGGTGATGAAATTATTTCCAGGCTAATGTTAGAAAAAATCCTATCCTATCCTATCCTATCCTATACTATACTATACTATACTATACTATACTATACTATACTATACTATACTATACTATACTATACTGTGCCATAATATAATATAATATAATATAATATAATATAATATAATATAATATAATATAATATAATATAATCAATTTATTTATAAAACAGAAATTCTGTTTGGGCTGTGGCCGGTGTCTGAGTGGCCGGAGTAGCGGGTGTCCCTCATTTGTATCATCAAATGTTACAGTAGACAGTAGCATAGCATTGTCCAAAATGTCTTTGTATGCTGAAAAAAGGGCCTGATTGAAATTCAGCAATTAACATATATGTCCATAAGAAAACCACTTGTTAGTGAAACAGAAAAGACTTTAATTTGCCAGGGAGGATAAAGATTGGACTTTGAAACAATGGTAAAAGGTTATGCGGGTTTGCTTCAGTTTGGGAGGCATGGGGTCAGCAATATTATGAAACAATAAAATGAAGTCAGCTGGCAACATGAATGTACTGAAACGCCAATGCTGGGATGGGATGAGGAATCATTTTCACACACAATTATCCTCTGCATTGTGTGCTATAATCAAACCTGAAAAAAGCAGCTGAAAAAAACAAGAGAGGGTGACTTTTTTGAGCAGGCAATGTGTATTATATTATAGGCAGCATGGAGGTGGAATATTTGGGCTTGTGCCCTGCAATAGGAGTGTGTACCCCACCTTCTGCTGTAAGTTCCCAACACAAAATAAGTATTATAGACGATGGATATTATATTATGTTATGTTATATTATGTATATTATGTATAATGTTTCGGCACTTATATTATTACCTCACAGTATGATGTAAAAGGTGATGCTAGCGTTGTCTAGTGTTACATTTAATGACACTGTCTGCCACTCAGAATTTCTGTCTTACATATAAATAAAGAAATAGATTATTATAATATTATTATTATGTCATAGTATAGGATAGTATAGAATAGGATGGGATAGGAATTTTTTTTTTTTTTTTTTTTTACATCAGCCTGGAAATAATTTAATCACTGGAACACACAAACTAAATGTGTAAACGTCATTAAATGTCACTATTTGCATGAAACAATGATGAACCATCCAATGTTTAATTAAACTTTATTTAGTAGTTTATTAATGTTAACCAAGTTCTACGGCTTTTTGGTACGTTGCAATGTTTTGAGTAAACATACATGCTCAAAACAAATCACTGCTAGATGGGGAGAGAGAGAGATAAAGTGAGAATGAGAAAGTGTGTGTGGGAGCGTTAGGACCAGGAAGGTAGACCGCATGGATGATTTAACACGTTAATATCAGATATGTGAAGAAGAGAGTAGAATTCACTTTTTTAAAAAGAATATTTCTTTACAATTTTCATAATATGTACGTGGAAAACAAACAAGCTCCACAGCATAATGATTTGAGTACATTAATATGGCCACCCTTAAATGAAAAGTCTTCGGAGAAATTACGTCATGTCGGCTCCAACGCCATAAAAGCGAACACATGCGCAGAACAGCTTTGAAGCACATTTCGATAATTAGTATGCTTCGACAGAACTCCCGCCCTCCGGGGTCTCCTGAATGTTCTGATTGGGTGTTCAAAATACTTGGGGCGTGACTCTTGCATTCGTTGACGAATCAGAAGTCAGAATATCGTTGCGCTTATGGACCAATGAGAGTCGCAGTGTTTTTGACAGAACCTCAGCAGAGTGTTGGAAAAACCAACCCAGCCGGATACCGCACTAACTTGCCTGCGAGTGGACGAACTACTCAGTGCTTTGTTCTATAAAGCCATCAGTTCAGTCAAGTTTTTTTATATGACTTTCCGGTTTTCTTTTCCACGTATAGGTTAAAAGTATTATATATATATAAATATATTATTTTTCTGACCACCTCAGCGTTAGTGTCTAAACTACTTCTTGTTAATTCTGCTGCTAGCTAGCGGTTTGGCTATTGTTCCCCAAGTCTTATTGAGTTTCCTACCCACTGATCAATCAGATATATTCTTTATATATCTGACCAAGATAGGCGGCTCGGGTGCCAAGATGTCGAACCGAATGGTGTGCAGAGAAGCGAGCCACGCCGGCAGCTGGTACACCGCCTCAGGTAGAACCAGGGGGAAAGGGGGCCCTAACAGTGTCTAATAGGAGCTAGCTAGCTAAATGGAGCTAGCTGGCGTTAAACGGGTGGGGGCTGTGTGATCAGCTGTGAATTGTTAAATACCTCTCTGTATACAACCAGGCCTTGGCTTTCACTCGACTGCTCGTCGTTAATATTTGGTTAGGAAGTATGATTAAGACTAACTTTTAGGGCCTGGTGCCAGCTGACCAGGTCACACAGAGTGATTGGTTTAACAAATATTTACCATAGTAACAGCTTTGTGTTGCTCAGTGACTTTAGAGACAAAGGCGCTGGTTAGCTAAGAACATTAAGCTAACATTGTTAACGGTACAAGTAAATTTAGTCAGTAATGCATTTCCTGGTAAAAAAAAAAAAACACAAGCAAACAAATACAACATTTATGGATTTGACGTCCTTTAAAAATAATTTTCCTGTCAGCACAGAACGTAGAAAATGGTTAGCTATCTGTTTCTAGCTAACTCGACTAGCATTGTACGAAAGAAAACAACCGAGCTTGGTTTGTCGATTATTGGCTAAGCTAAGTATGTCAAGACAATACACTGGCTAGATGTATAGGTTTACATGTTTGAACCGTATTTTAGTGTTTGTTTTAATTTCCCAGCTGTGTTATCTCGGATAAGATATCGCTCGTCTAAGCCCATGACTCTGAGCTCTTGGCTAGCCGTGCTGTTTTCAAGTTGCCATCTTATTACTCAGCAGATTTTTAAGCTGCCATACAGTGTGTCAGATTGCCTGCATTGGCAAATCATAATTTATCATCATCATCACACCGCCAGGCCTTCCTCCACCAAGCCAAACCAGGGCCCTTCTGACGTCACTATAGCGGATCTGTTCAGGGTTGTCAGCTGTTTGGAGACGTAAAACATGTATTTGCGTCTTTATGACGCCTGTTCACTGCGAGTAAATAGTATGGATGAGAATCACCAGTCCTCTCCTGATTGATATGCCATGATTCCTAGGTGGGGATTTGATTCAAATTGTATAAGTATCACAATTTTATTAACATCCTTATTCGATATTAAATTTTTTCCAGATTTTGTTAGATTTTATACCTTTAAAAAAGTTTAGTGATTAATTAATTGTAGCCTGTCATATCTCTGTCCTATGTTTTTAGGGCAATAGGGCAAATAATTCAGCATTATAAAGAAACAGGGTTTCCCCGCCTCAAACACCTTCAAAGTCTCAAAATTCAATGCGACAGTGAGCGCGCCATTTGCACTTGTGGTGTTTTGCACTGTGTAATTTTTTAAATGCATACAGCATTTTATCAAAAATGGACATTATTATTCACAATACAAGGAACAGCTTAAAGTTGACTGAGATGAATTAAGTGCATATTACGGTGCCATACATTCTTATTTTAAAGCCTTTTCTCAGATGCAAAAACAAAAAAAAAGGTGTTTCAATTGACTTTAATTGTCAAAAAAAACTTGCATTCGGAAGCATGCTGTGTCACCCAAACAAATAATTGCGCAAAAACATAACGCAAACTTTTAAAATTAATTAAAAGAAGCTTTGAGGCAGAAGGTTTTTGCCTCAGTCATTTTTTGTATTCGAGTTACTCGAGGAATCGTTTGCGCCCTAGTGTCAGAACTAAAGTAACTAAATGTATTTTGAATAATAATCCAAGAAATTGACAAATCAGGGGGAAAAAAATAGATTAATACATTATCAAAATACTATTTATTAGCGATGCGGGGAAAAATGATTTTTCTTTATGTAGTGATTTGACTATAGCCGAATTTATTTAGAATTGTGGCAAAATATATATTTTTTAAATCATATCGGGATGTCTATAAAAGCGTCTTACCAACATAATCGTTTGAACGAATGAAATTGAAAACCTAATGGACTAATAAAAGAAACCATGGTAACAGTGAGGCTTATAATTGAATCAGCACCAAGGCGTTGTGATGATATTTTATTGAGTTGTCCCTGGTGATTCCTTTCTCCCCTAGTTATACTTAAGTACTTATGCATGTGTAGTGTTATAGCATGGTAATTGCTCCAAAATAAGATGTTGGCCAAGTAAGAGTACATTGACCTGAAAATGCACTTAATGAAGGAAATTGAAAACTAACTAGACCAGTAGTAAAATCTTGGTAACAGCTTGGCTTATAAATGCTGAACAAATGAGTCTCCAGCTCTTCTTAGGGCATAGTAAGTAATCAACAACATAAGAAGCTATAGGTTTCAGGTAGTTGTTTGATAAATATTATATAACTGCATATACTAGTATTTACCCAACTTCCAAGTATTTAGTAAATATTTTAATAATTAATTATTGACAACTAAGAGATTGTCTAGTAGGTAGATTTACAAGCTTGCTTGTGTATTGATGATTTAAATAAGAGAAATATATTGCATTATGCCTGCATGCAACCTCTTGTTAGACCTGTTGTTATTTAAACCATTATTGTTTACTACTGAGTAGTAATCTGATCTTTTTTTCCCCTCTCTTTCTCCTATTTTAGGATCCCAGCTGAATGCACAGTTGGAGGGCTGGTTATCTCAAGCTCAATCTATAATAGGACCTGCTAGAGCCATTATAGCACCGTATGTCACTGTATAATTTTATAAAATTAGCATTTTAGCTTTTGTACAGTGTTTATTTCTGATTTCATTTTGCATTCATTTTGCTAACTTGACCTTGATTTATTATTTTTTTATGATGTTGACATTTTTGTAGTTTTACACTGAGCATGGTAACCCATTAAATGGTTAATTAATGCACTTGTAAAAAGGGCTGAAATTTTTACTGATGAAACTTAACACTGCAGTACCCAGAATTCGCAAGAACCATTGGCTCACCCGAACGGGAAACCTGTCCTCTTATTCCCTGTACAGGATGGCCCTGTGAACTTTAGGCTGTCAAACACTATCAACACTTTCTACATTTTGGAACAATACTAGATTTTTTCCAAACTATAAAACAACACATATGGTGTTAGATAATTAAATATCAACAAGAATAGTCTGTTATTATTTTTAGATTTGAAGATCAGCCTTTATGGAATAGTTCTGTGCATTGCAGAATATATTTTGTTTCTGGGGAATATTATAGAAATCTTACTGAAACTTTTAGATCTTTAAATGACGAGCGTTTACAAGAATATGCTACTTTTGCAACCAACAGTGTGCGAAAGTCGGTGAGTCCAGAACAGACCCCCTTTTCTGTTGCTATCTTATTTAGTTTTTGAAAGTGTGCTAACGAGCAAAGACTGAATAAACACAACCCTGGAGTTAAAATTCCTCCTGTCTCCTTCCCTCATACACTGTAGACAGTACTGTACAGTACAGTACAGTATGAACCTACTTGACCCAGATATTGCCTTGACAGATGTGTTAATTGCAATACAGTACTGTATATTTAAAGCATCCTGGATTTTAATTTAGTCAGGACATTACAGTATCCTGTATGGAATTGCTAAGCATGTACTATACTTTAAAATGTTTTTTTACCTTAAGGGATGTGACTGTATAATAAGGGGAATTTGTTTAACTTTATATGAATAATGTGTGAAGTACACGTATCAGAGTAAAATAAAGATTTAATTCAATTGCTTTTAGCTTTGAATACAGCACACAATGTGGTGTCTAGTTTATGTGTGAAGATGATTCCTCATGCTCCTAGAGCCACTTTCACAACTTGTGTCCTGGAATATGCCTGTGACATCAGGGAAGAAAAACTCCATAGATGTAATAACCTGGTCATTCAGTACATTTCAAGTTATCAGCTGACTTCATTTTATTGCCGCATAATGTTACAGAGCCTAGACCTGCCCTCAGAAGCAACACCAGATCATAACACTGCCTCCAAAGGCTTGTACAGTGGCCACTATGCATGATGGTGCATCACTTCATGTTCTTCCCTTCTTACCCTGACACACCCATCACTCGGGAATAGGGTTAATCTGGACTCATCAGACCACAAGACTTTTTTCCTTTGCTCTCTAGCACATTGAAGCCTTTTTTTCTGATTAGTGTCACTAACAATCATTTTCTCCTAGCCACAAAGCTGTTTAGCCACAAACCTGTGAGTTCTCACCACATTGCTTGTGAGAACATGGAAATGTTCTTACTTTCACTATTAAACATAGCTGTGGTTTTTACTGTTGTTGTTGCTTTTTTTTACCATGCGAAAGGAGAATACATGTATAGGCATGTCTATGTCTTCACTGTTTTATTTAGACGTCACACGTTCTGTGGATATTCTACAATTAACTCTAACATTTTTTAATATATAAAATATTTTAATATAGAAAATTCTTCCTCATTGTTTACCTAACATTTCTTATTTATTTATACATTTATGCAGATAGTGGGACGACACAATTCAAATTGTGATACATCAACAGGTGTATTATATACTTTCTTGGAACAGAATGTTATATACACTCTCACACACGTGATTTTTTTATGTAGATCTTTATTTGTAGAAAAAAAAAAGATAAAGATCATTTATTTTTATTAAAAAAAAAAAAAAATATATATATATATATATATATATATATATATATATATATTCTTGAGGATGTTCCAGAGACTACAGTGTTAACCCCCACTACCTATTTTATTTTTTTGCAGACATGCTGGTTATACCTATTGTGGCGCTTGTGCTGCACATGCCTACAAGCAAGTGGACCCTTCTATAACGTGAGTTTAAATGATTAGGTTGTATAACATTGAGCTGAAGTTCTTCATGTTAGAATAATTGACCGCATTCTTGTTTGGTAGCCGGAGGGTATTTATTCTTGGACCTTCCCACCATGTGCCCTTGTCTCGATGTGCGCTATCCCCTGCTGAGGTCTACAGAACACCACTGTATGACCTGAGGATCGACCAGAAGGGTAAAGCATGGATAGCAGTTAATTTAATTCTTTATCAAAATTATTACAATGCTTTTTTTTTTTTTTTTTTTGCATAAAGCTTATTTCCTTTTGGTTTATGAGTGTCTTAACCTTTTAGCCACACAATCTCCAAGCAAGCAGGCTTAACATAGTTACCCTTCAAGTGTTTTCCCTCCGTTCCCCTTACTTATTTTAGTCTTGGCGGATTTGCCCCCTCTGGTTAGGTCTCTCCTATCATTTAATATCTACCGAACATGGAGGGCAACAGCTATCATGTTTTCTCCACGGCGTGTACAGCCACCTACCTGCAACTTCTTAAACTGCTACTCACGCACCATCAGGAGGTGGTATAACGCCACATGAGGAAATTGGTATCCGCCTACTTCTACATTCATGAGCTCACAGTCAGTCATGCTTGTCTAGTGTTGCTGTGATTGGGGAGAGTATGCCACCCCTCCTTTCCTTAATTAAAGCATGCCCAGTTCTGTGCTCTTGGACTTTTGGTCACAGATGCGTCATCTTTGGGATTCAAACTCATAATCTCCGGACAATAAAGTGAATGCCTTTCTGTAAGTGTGATGCTTTTATTAAGGCACATGTTTAGAGAAGCATTAGGATTTTGGAGTAAGGAGTTAAGTTCTACAAAGATTTAAGTGTCCTTATTCAGCACTCCTCCTACTTGTTGTGACAACCCTCTGAATACTGTGTTGATTCTAATTATTCTTTAACTAGGTAACCATGTATTTATACCTGCATACTTTCATGGTATTCTGTAACAATATATAGCCTTGCTAAGATCAATAGGTGCTTCAATATGTGCGTCTTTTAGCTTTCCCTGTACCACACATCAGTAATGAATTTGTATTTTCTCTTTTAGTGTATGCCGATCTGTGGAAAACGGGCATGTTTGAAAGGATGACTTTGCAAACAGATGAGGATGAGCACAGCATTGAGATGCACCTGCCTTACACCGCCAAAGTAATGGAAAGGTAGTGATTGTATGGCTTGTAATCATGAACCAAAATACAGAAACAACATGTTCACTAAGGCAGTACTGTACTTGCCAAGTTGTATATGTAGTAAATGTTATTTCATGCTGAAAAGTACAGTGCATTAAAATACAGTTTCATTAAGATATGGAAGCAAGTTTTAGTGCTGGTGTATATGTTTACAGAAACATTAACATTTTGATAAATACTTGTATAGAAACACACCATCACTGTACCTGAACCGTATAAAGTTTCATTCAATTTTATTTGTATATCGCTTTTAATCATCGTCATTGTCGCAAAGCGCTTTACACAATCAAAAGAAACTGTGGAAGTTTGTATGAAATGTGAATGTGTTTGAATCAAAATTATCAGATTGTCCCTAATGAGCAAGTCAAGAGTGACGGTGGCAAGGAAAAACTCTATAGGAAGGCAGTAGGAAGAAACCCTGAGAGGAACCAGACTCAACAGGGAACCCATCCTCATTTGGGTGATAACGGATGGCAGGAATTGTTTGAGGGTTTCTGGATCACTGGCAGCTCAGGAGTGACATGTGTACTTCAACAGGGAGAGAGAGAGAGAGGAGTGAGAAGAGGAGAGAGAAGGAGTGATAAGTGTTAGGTATGGTCACAGTCACACAATGCGTAAGGTGAATGTATATTTAGTGTAGAGTGCAAGCAGGGACTCTGGCAGGACTAACTATGACAGCATAACTAAAACGGAGAGCCAGAAGGAAACACAGACATGAGGGCTCCCTGAGAGGTAAAGGGGAGGTTTGATATCGGTCTATAATTGGGTTTCTTAATTCGTGGTTTAATAACTGCTAATTTAAAAGTTTTTGGGACATATCGACTGCTGAGTGATGAGGTAATTATTTTCCACTGGGGTTCAGTTATTGCTGGTACACTCTGCTTGAGGAAATGTGTCGGTATAGGATCTAATATACAGGTTGATGATTTTGCAAAAGAGTTGCAAATGTTAAACTGTTATGTCTACATTAATGGAAATAAATATCTTTATACACTCACTGTCCACTTTAATAGGAACATTTACAGGTAAAACCTTTGAAAAAGACTGATGATGATTGGGGAAAAAAATTTTCCTGTTAATTTTCCAGTCTTCACCTGTGCGCTTTTGGTGAGTCTCTGCCCTCAGGTTCTTGTTTTGGCTGACAGGACTGGAACCTGATACAATCTTCTGCCCATCCACTACATGGTTTTATGTTTTGTTGAAGCCGGGATCTCTGCTGATTTCTGCTCAACACCGTTGAAAAAAAAAATTAATATTTGAGTCTCTATAATTTCTGGCAGGTTGGGTCAATCTCTTAACAGGTTCTTTCCCCTCGCAGAAATGTCACTCAGTAGTATAAACACTGAGGACAATTGTGTTTAAAAAATCCCAATTAATTAACAGTTTGGAATACTTAAACCAGCCCATCTTGTACCGATAACCATACCAAATAAAAATCACAGAAATTAATCTTTTCCCCACTGCAAAGTTTAATGTTAGCTTTGACTGAAGTGCTCGACCTGTATTTTTATTATTTTATGCATCATGCTGGACCACGTTGTCTGAATTGATAACAGCAGAACTGATCTGGGATGCAGGTGTTTCTATTAGAGTTGACAGTGGGTGTATATTCCATATAAATTAGATATGTACTAATTAATAGTATTGGTTGTTTCACAGCTGCAAAGATGAGTTCAGCATTGTTCCAGTGCTGGTTGGAGCTCTGAGTGAATCTAAAGAACAAGAGTATGGAAAGCTGCTCAGCAAATACCTTGCTGATCCTGCCAACCTTTTTATTATTTCATCAGATTTTTGCCACTGGGGTGGGTCGTTCTCTCTCTCTTTCTCTCATGCTTACTTTCCCACACACAAACCTATCAACTTCACAAAAAATGTAGGCAAAAGAAATTAGGCTTTCCTTAGACCCTGAAACAAATGAGTGATCAGTAAATGCTTATGTACGTACAGTATGCACACAGAATAAAAATTTCACTTGTACAATCTGAAAATACGAAACTAAATTATGCATTATCATTTATAATGTCTGGTTCACTAAAATGCCTGTTTAAAAAATGGAATGAAGTTCACATCTATAGTTAACAGCTACTACAAAGGGACATGTACAGTGGAGGCGTCACATAATTTTAAACTATTAAGGCATTTATAAAAACAAACATTTTAAACCTTCTAATTTATAATGTGGAATTAATCAATCAATTAATGAAAAGAGTCTATGTTGCATGGCTTAGATATGTATAAACTTTAGATATACAAATAAGTCTGCTCATTCCCACAGACTGATCTCAACTTTAAAACACCCATTGTTTAACTCTTACAGCAAAAGACCCCCTTGTTGAACATAAAACTAACAAAACCAGGTATTGTTCTACATCCTTCGTGTTTGGGTGCACACTTGTCCATAAATAATAAACATTAAATTCTCAAGTGATTGAGGTATTTAAAGTAATTGCGCATCAAAGTCACTGCCACTATTATTGGAGGCCATTTTCATTCATTATACAATGTGCATTTTAAATTGGTAGACAATTAAACACACTTATATTGACCTCTATGCTCACAATGAAGATGTGGAAGAAATTATTTTACTGTAGATTTCCCTTCATAGTCACTATATATGTAAACATAACTGTGTGCTAGAAGGCTATTTTTATTAATTCTAAAATGGAAATTTCAAAATGTGATCATTGAATTTTACATTAAAAATGAGCCACATTCCTAAAATCTACATGTGAATTTGGATTAACTGTGCTTTAATCTATATAGTCTAGGCTCAGACATTTCCTGAATTTCCTTTTTGGTTGATGTGGACAACTAAATATAAAAAGTGTTTTTGTAAATGAGATCAATTTAGAAATCATTTGGACACTGTAGAGGTTGAGGGGAAAATGCAAATGTTTATTTTGCGTGCAAAATTGGGCACAAACCAATTAAACTAATTAAAAAAGATTTGCACGTTGTGTGTGTGTGGGGAAGGTGGTGATGTAATTCAGGTGGCACATTAACAAAATAGTTTAATATCAGTTAAAATAATTGAAATTGAAAAACTAAATGAGCACAAATGTGTATTATGCGTACCAAACAATACACTAACAAACTGATATGGTTCTCATCACACAGGTCAACACAAGTCTATAGTTTTATTATAACCTTTGTGGTCGCTCTGTATGTACCATCTGGTGTGTGTAAACAAAAAGCAATGCAGACACAATCTGGAGACCTCATTAACTGTGGTCTCATGGGAATTGGTTGTAATCTGAAATAATCTATGAAGAATTTATTGGAATTTAAAAGCCACATTGACATTAGCTAAAATATTATCTACTTATTTATGGAGTACCTCTAAAACATGGAGTGCATTAGGTCTCGCCATCCGGTCCAAGAGAAAATGGGAGGGTTGCGTCCGGAAGGGCATCCCAGCATAAAACCTGTGCCAAGTTGTACAGTAGCAGCTGAAAGACTAATGACAACAACAACATGAATTAATTATGTGACATTTAGGTGACATTTATTTCACATTTATAAAAGGAATCTCTGTTGTGTAAGTACTTTGTAAAAGTAACAGAGATTTTTGTTTATCAGCAGAATTTTAGGTTTCTTATTAATACCGATTGCACAGCGAGACTGGAGTGGGAGTGAGACTGGTGAGGGAACCAATGTTTATTGCAACTCTACTACAAGTGAAAACAGGAGCTCACTTGACTCTTGAAAGTC
>JAAGKR010001594.1:70739-119469 GCA_011419295.1 Clarias macrocephalus
AAATCACTCCAGATTGTGCTGTTTCGCAAAAAATAATGCACATCAAAAAAATTATAAATTGAATGCTTATTTCCAGATTTTCCTTTTTGGGTAAGGAGATAAAACCAGTAATAAATGTATAAAATTTTAACACATTTAACATTGTCAGCATTTCCTGTTCTTTGTTTGCCATCTTTTCAGGTCAACGGTTCCGTTACACATACTATGATGAAAATCAGGGTGAAATATATAGATCCATTGAACATCTGGACAAGATGGTAAACCCATTTCTTTTTATTTTGGACTTTACGCTAGAAATGTCCCAGATTTATTACTTATTATAAAAACTGATTAGGCTTGAGCAAAGAAAGTGTAAAAATGCCTGATGCTGTAGTAACACTTTATTCCCTTTAGGGTATGGGCATTATAGAACAGCTGGACCCTGTCTCCTTCAGTAACTACTTGAGGAAATATCACAATACTATTTGTGGTCGACACCCCATTGGAGTTCTACTAAATGCAAGTTATCTATTCTCTTTAAAACATTAACAATATATGAAGCTTTTCTTTAGCTTTCCTTTAACTGAACTGATCTATATACTAAAATAATAAAATATAACTCTCTCTTGTTTTCTCTAGGCTGTGGCAGAGCTGAAAAAGAGCGGTCTAGACATGAACTTTTCTTTCCTAAATTATGCTCAGTCGAGCCAGTGCCGAAACTGGTCTGACAGCTCAGTGAGTTATGCTGCTGGAGCTCTTGTAGTTCATTGAGGTGAATTCACCCAGGAGTAACTTCCCTGGCTTTTTTTTTTTTTGAAAACCCCAGGAACTTCCCCAACAACTTTAAACAACCTCTCCTCAACCTCCACCTTTTGATCCAGTTTCCTCATTTTCTCTTCGCCTTTTCCAGTGAAAGACTTTAGATTTGCTGAGATGAGCTATAAAGCATTAAATACTAATTAAATATCTTCATCTTCTGCAATCCCCTCCCTTTTTTATTTTTTACACAACTTAGTTAATGCTCTAGTTTAAAGTACAATTGCAGCTTGTGCTGCTGTGGATGGTTTTCATTTTTTCTTTCTTGCAAGCTTTCCAGCAGTGGATTTTGTAGCGTGATGGAATCTGCAAGGACTTTACCTGTCAAGTTCTTAAATATCTGTAAGAACGTCTGATTCCGTTAAAACTGAAATAAAGTAAATGATATATCCATATTGACATTGCCCTCATTGCAGATCTCTGACAATGTAACCTAATAAAAAAACATGTATAATGATAAATTAATTAAATAATAGAAGTGAGACAGACTACCTTTTTATAGGTGTGAGAATTGTAGTGATAATGCTGCACTCATTGTTCATATACTGTTTCAGTTGTTCGTAAAGGGCTACACAATATCAAGTTCCCTGTCCCACTTGATAAAAATGTAAACGTTTTTTTACTTCAGTCGATTAAAAAGACTGCTTATAATTTAACTTAGTTTCATTTTCTTCTTTTTTTATCTTTTATTATTAACCGTTTGCTGAACATTATTCAGAAATATCTTGTACATATTTTGTACAACAGTTCTACAAAATGAACATTTGAGTAATTGACTTTAGAGAAATAATATGGTCTAAGCATTATATACTATTATATAAGAAAATTTAAGTCTACCTTTTGCCACAAAATGGAAGTAAATAAAAACAGTTGTAGGGTGTTCAGCTGCCAATTCTGTCTTGGAGGGGAAATGCTTGTACACTGCCAAGCCAAAAACAAAAAGGTGCATTGCCATAAAAAGGAGACAATTAACAAGATTTCTGAAACTAATGGAACAGTTTATGAATTGCCCAATGCATTATTTTCAAACCTAAAACTACAGTGGCGTTAGTTATCTTTGTGAAACAATTGTAGTCAGAAAAACAAAAAGAATGACCGTTTTTGGAGATTACTTAAATTCTTGGTGAAGTTGCTTCATAAAAAGACTGTAGAAACAGTAGAAATCACAGCTGTTTTATTTTAATAAAAAATCCAAATACAAAAGGTGACAAAAACTCTGCGTTGGGGCCAAATAGTTATCCATAAGAAAACCTTACTATTGAGGCTAATCAGAAATAAATCGCTTCAGTTTCCTAATAATTTGAGCATAAAATTGGACTGTGTAGCAATGGAAAACATTTGTGTGTTATGTTTGGTACAGATTGACCCTATATTCCAGAGCAATAGGCGCATCAAGCAATGCGCACAAAATGAAATGCGTTCTGTAAAGCTCACCTTAAACCTATTTAAAGGTGTTTTTTTATTTTATTTTATTAAATTTTTTAAATGTGGCACTTGACTTTATAGCTGACTGGGCAGAGCCCCAACTCCAACAACCTCCAACTGAGAAAGACTTTTAACCCTGTCAAGGTGTCACGAAGAAAGAATTTCACTGTGCAGTAATGTATAGTACATGACAAATAAAGGCTTAATGTAACCTGAAAAAATAGTGCGCTCTTTTCTTTTCCAGGGCTGCAGTAAAACACTTTCTTCGATTTCTGCGTCATCCTGACCAAGTGTAATATCAAGCAAAGTGGGTTTCTGTAGTAGAGCAGTCTAAGGATATGTTCATCGATTTCATGTGAAAGGTTTACTAATGGTGGAAGCCATAGGTGGAAGTTAAACTTATCTCCAATTCATGAATATGTTGTGTTTCCATTGTGAGATGCAGAAGAAAATTATTCTTAAATACTACTAAGCCTCTAAAGGGGAGGAGTTAAGAAAATATGTAGAAGAAAAAGCTGAGAGATGGACATCGTCAGCAACAATATTATTTATTAATTATTTCACTCCCTAGATGTGAAAATCTGGTAGAGACATACCCTAAAAGACTTGCATCTGTAGTTACAGTGAAAGATGGTTCTACAAACTGAACCACTCAGGGAGGCTGAATACAAATGCATGCCAACAGACTCAGGGAGGCTGAATACAAATGCATGCCACACTTTTCAGATATTTATTTGTACCAAAAAAAAAAATGTTTTTCCACTTCACAATTGTGTGCCATTTTGTGTTAGTCTACCACATAAAACCATTTACGTTTGTAGTTGTAACGAGACTAAATGTAGAAAAGTTCAAGGGGTGATACAGTGCCTTGCAAAATAGTTTAGTAAGGCCCTGTATCACAGATGATGTAATCTGACAGAAGACAACAAAATCTTGTTTTTCCTTTAATGTCAAACCGGGAAACTGTTACATTTAGCTTTAATCTCGGGTCAGGATTGCCGTTACGGTCTCCAAACAGTTTATTGATGAGTGTAACACGTTTTTATTTCAAGGTAATATACTCTTCATTTGCCCCACAGTGGGGAAATTTTTCCTTGATGTAATTTAATAAAGTTGTATCTTATTGTTGCATGCCTAATTTGAGGTGTGGTGGCATAGTTGCTAGCACGGCCGCCTTGCTCCGCCAGGATCGGTTCGATTCGCACCACGTCATCATGCCTCAATTGAACTGATTGTCTACGACAGACGATACAAGTGAGTATACAATGTTCATGTAAATCAGTCAACAGCATTACATAAGCCAGGGGAGTACGAGGGGGAAATGCTTAGTCGTATTTACACAAACATTTGCATACAACTCGGCTTAAAGACTGATAAATAAAAACTTCCCTAACTTTAGGTGCAAAGTACTGCTGTACCACTTTACTCTCCAGTACAGCAGGTGGCGGTAAAAGCAGTTTGCCGGTTTGCTGAATCGAAAACAGCGAAGAAGAGGACTCATGAGTTTGTAGTTGTAGAAGAAGAAAAGAAGAAGACGGACGTTGCTAGCTGAATTGGAGAGAGACAGAGGTGTAACTTGTCAGTGCAGCAGAACATCAGCTCTAATGATGTATTTACACCTTAAACACTGCGAACTCACCGAGGTACTGACTTATATATGTGTTTCGGCTTTTATGGATGTTTTTGTATGATTAATGAGGTTGTATTGAATATCTGCGACGCTGTTAGAAACGCAGTAATGTCTAACCTTAGGCTCGAGCCCAGTGTGATGCTTCAGTAGTGTTGAACATCATGACATTTTAATTTGTCTAACACACAGAGCTTGCGTTTCAGAAGTTGTGAGAGTTTAAACTTGCAGTCTGCCTGATTTCTCTCTACACCATGCTCTAGGGTAATGTGTATAGAGTATGAGCATTAAAAAAGCCTGATTCAGGTTAAATGTTAAGCATGTAGCTGAGTCAGATAGATGAATGTAGAGCTACATGAGGTGCACAGTGTCCTGCTGCTGCAGTCCATGTCTCAGGTCTGTTCCTGATGCAGCAGTAATGAATCAAAATAAATAACACTGACATTCCTTATATCAAATGCATTTGTTTCAACTCATTACTGTTATTCATTGACTGGAGGCATTGGTGTTTCAGTGGTTGGTCTCTCACTGGCCGGGGTTCGATTCCCACCCAATGTCTGTAATTACAGCGAGACGTGGTTCTACAAAGTATTGACTCGGGGAGGCTGAATACTAATGTACACCACATTTTTTGGACAACCATTTATCATTTTCCTTGCACTTCATAATGATGTGCCATTTTGTGTTGATCTGTCACATAAAATCCAATAAAATACATTTACGTTTGTGGTTGTAACACGACACAAATGTGGAAAAGTTAAGCAGGTATAGATACACTGTTTTTGGATCGTGATGTAATGTACACTGACCAAAGACTCCAAAGTCTTACTCCATTAATGCTGCCATGTCAAACTATTACACTTAGCTTTATTCTTGGTCCAGGATTGCAGTACCTATCTCTGCAAAAATAACATATTTTTGCTTTTTTTTTTTTTTAATTTTAGGTCAGGAAACATACACTCTATTACACTGTATTATGGCATTACAAATTTTGGGTGTAGTGGCACAGAAACCTTGCACCTACAGGGTCAGGGTTCGAGTCCCACCTCAGGATCTGCGTGCATGGAGTTTGTATGTTTTCCTCGTGCTTGGTGGGTCTCCTCCCACAGTCCATAGACGTGCAGGTTAGGCTAATTGGCGTTACAGGATTGCCTGTAGTGTGTGAATGGCAATCAGATGTCGAGCTGGCAACCCGCCCCCTTAAGTAACTGCCACAGAAACAGCAAATATATCTCAGTGCCCGAACCCCCTAGTATTGCCGGTCCCGGTCCCAATCCAGGATAAGATGGTAGGGTGGCGTCAGGAAGCACATCCGACGTAAAACCTGCGGCGACTCCTCAACGAGAGCAGCCGAGAGACTACCAACAACTGTTATTCACAGACTGCTGCTGCATTCTGAATTGCATGGTGTACTGAAAGACTGTAAGACTTGCACCAAAACCAGGCTCTGCAAGCTCTGGTCGCTAGATGAATGTAAATGTCATGATGTCATGATGAAGTAAAAAAAAAAAAAAAAACTGCACAGTTTTTTTTTTTAATATAAATGTGATGTGTGTTTTTTTTTAAATTTCCTTTCATGTCCATTTTTTTGTTTGTTTTTTAAGGGATCAAAACGCCAGTATCTACATGCTGTGAGTGATTAGTAGACCAAGATGCAACTGCTTCTGCGCACAGGTCATGGAGAAAGCGATAAAATCAACGGGGTGCGAAGGGAACACACCCCCACTGAATTATTTAAGAACTATACAGAACAACAAAGAGCAAAATATAGAGATCTCCACCAAAGACAACAAAGCTGTAGGCTTTGTGTTGGTGCATGCAGGTATGAGATAAAAAGTTTTTCTTTTTATTTAACAGATTCATTAGGCATTTTTTATAGGCCTGTATTATCATCTCAATATGTAAAGAAGAGCCTCCCTTTCAACATTTTCAGAACATACTTGGATTCTTCTAATTTTTATTAAAATAGGTGCATAATACACCATTATTAGATTAAATAATTGCCTTTTTTCTGCTGTAAGTACCTTAGGGTTCACCGTGCTGTATAGTACATGTGTGACAAATACTTAAGCGCATTCAAGTTACGAATTTTGGCACATACGAACGAACCAGGGTTCTACTTCCGGTTCAATCACAAAAGTAGCTCTTGTCTATTGTACCACAAAAGACAACTACAGTGCACCAGATATCAATATTTACAATTATGTACTTTAGTCCGGGAGCACGATGATAGAAAATGTCTGTCCTGATGGTGAATAATCCTAATTTCTGAACATCCTCAACAAAAAAGGGTTCACAGTCCAATACAGTGGAAAACAGCTCAAAATGGAGAGAAAACAGAGACAAAATGACGTCCATGATGGCGCTGTGGTTAGGGGACAGATTTAGCCAAGTGGATTGGTATGCTTTACATTGTATATTCATGTCAAAGACGTATAAGACTCAATTTGGCAGACTTAAGAACAAATTGGACTTACGAACGTATTCCAGGAACGGAACTTGTTTGTAAGTTGGGGACTGCCTCTAATTGAATGTTATCTTATGTCTGTGTGTTGTGAGTTAAACCTTGAAAATAACAAATGTGGTAAAAAAAAAAAAAAAAGCTTATAACTGATTATGCTTTTCTATTAGCATCTCCGCTCGTTGTTGTTCTTTAATCCACATTTGCAAAGAGTGAAAAATCTGTGTATACATTTGCTGAGCACTTTAATAGGAACACTATACTAATACAGGGTAGGATCGTCCTTTGCTTTTAAACAGCATCAATTCTTTATGGCACTGATCCTTCAGCATGTTGGAAGTGCTCTTTATGACATTTTTGTCCAGGTTGCTGTGACTACATTGTGCCATTCCTGATCATTTTTCAGGTGCACTTTGATATATCCTGTTATAGTTTATGTCAAAAGTGTTCTGTTGTGCTCAAATCCAGTGAGTGGGAAGGCCAATGAAGAACAGTAAACTTATTGTCATATCCTTGAAACCAGCTTGAGACATAATTTGCTTTGTAAAATATGGCTGTGAAAGGAAGCACATGGTCAGCTGCCAAACTTGTATAGGTTGTGGCATTCACTTTTAAACTGTGCCAAGAGAACATTACCCAGAGCATTATATATCACCCCACCAGCTTGAACTGTTGCCACATGCTATTGACACCAAATTCTGACCCTACCATCTGTGTGCCTCATCCGAAATTAAGATTTATCACAACAGGCATGTCCAGTTTTTGTGAACGTGTCAACTGTAGCCTCTGCTTACTGTTGATAACCTAATGTGGTCTTCAGGTACCTCAAGGTTTGATGCATTGTGCATTTCGAGATGATTTTCTGTTGTTCAGAATGGTTATATGATTTACTGTAGATTTTCTGTGAGCTTTCATTTTAATAAATTAATCATAATCATTTAAAATTTGATTATATCTTATTACGTATCTGTTATTGTTTCATTTTAGCATTTACATACAATGTCAATTATCAGTTGACATTTCTGTCTTGAGAAGCAAAGCGTATAGCCAGGTTTCCAAAAGGCTTTACACAAAACTCTTTTGTAAGTCTGAATCCTGATGATAACAACCAGGGTGCCGTGAGATCATAATTGTACTTGCTTCTCTCTGATTGGGAGTGATGACCATAGTCTTCCCCTCTTAATTAGAGTCACACGTTTCAATTATTGATATTGCGTGCACTCATACACAATGTGCCATTTATTGCTATCTATAAGGTTTAGCTGATCTCTGATGTCACATGAGCAGTAGCCTCTTTGTTTGTCTTTGTATGTCTCAGAATAAGCACTTGGTGTTCTTGATTTTATAGTTGAGAGGGTGAGGTGAGAAATGGTCGTGAGTAAACTGAAAACAAAAAGCAAAAAAACAAAAAACAAACCAACAAAAAAGGCAAAATATATAAAATAATCTTTAAAAAAGTATATGTGGCACCTGACCATCACTCCTAAACATGCTTGGTAAACAAAACATTCCAAATTTACTTTAGCTGTTTATAACAACCATCACTTTTCTTGGAAGGCTTTGCTCTAGATTTTTGAGCATTTATTTCAGCAATAAATATTAATGAGGTCAGGTACTGATGTCCTGAATGCAGGATGCCCAAATGTGTTCAGAGAGTTTCAGATCAAAGTTCTGAGAAGACCACTTCAGGTCTTCTGCTCCAGCCTTGCGGTTTTGCTTTGTGCACAGGGCCATTGTCATGCTGGAACAGGTTTGGGCTTCTGAGTTCCAGTGTAGGGAACGTGTAATTCCTACAGAATACAAAGACAATTGTGTGCTTCTAACTTTGTGGCAAAAGTTTTGGGAAGGCCCATGTGTTCAGTTATATAGTGCATGTTTCAATAAATCAGGTTCTCAGAAATACTTATAAAATTGTATCTATGTTACATTAAAGCTGTAATTACTGTTGGTATTAGTTATTTAATACTGAAATACTGATGTTTTATTTTCCTATTTTATGCAGGGGCAGGTTATCATTCTGAATCCAAAGCTAAGGAGTATAAACATGTGTGCAAAAGAGCCTGTCAGAAGGTTAGTACATTTCATATCTTATCAATATTGTGGTCCAACAACATAAATGATTTGGAGGTTTGATTTTCCATTGTGTTTATATGCAGTTGATGTACAATGTCTACACACTCTTGTTGAAAAAAAAGTTAAACCAAGATAAATGATGTCAGTATTTTATGTGATATAGCAACTAACAAAATTCATGTGTTAAAGCACCTTTTGCTTTCAAGACAGCACTTATTTTATTTTTTTTTCCTCTACCAACTAAAGAG
Organism: Clarias macrocephalus; assembly: GCA_011419295.1. NCBI lineage: Eukaryota > Metazoa > Chordata > Actinopteri > Siluriformes > Clariidae > Clarias > Clarias macrocephalus. The sequence continues at coordinate 79,369 of JAAGKR010001594.1, forward strand.
ATCGTTGTTTGCCAATTTTACAGTGGTACTTCTCCTTACGAATGCCCCAACTCACAAATTTTCACCTTATGAACTGAAATTTTGCAAGAAATTTGCCTCGGCCTACAAAGCATTTTCGGCGTTATAAGCAAACCGGCTAAGTTGTGCATACGTCCGGAAGACGTTCAAAACTTTTTGCACTGTTTGTATTAGTGGAAAGAAAGCCAAGTGAAGCAAATTTACTTTTTTTTTGTCATTAGAGAGATTTAATTTTTTTCCTGTAAAAACGATGTTTCTGTGTGTGTGTGTGTGTGTGTGTGTGTGTGTGTGTGTGTGTGTGTGTGTGTGTGTGTGTGTGCGCCTATATTTTGATATATGAGCCTGCTTCCAGAATGAATTATGCTCGTAATCCTACATTCCACTGTATTGGTTATATTCTTGGTTGGCTCGAACGGATTATCTGCGCTTATGTTATTTCCCGTGGTAAAATGCGCTTCGCAATACAAAGTTTCAGCTTAAGAGCTCTCCCCCGTAATGGATTAAATTTGTATGCAGGGGTACCGCTGTATTCACTGCATGATCCAAATCTATCACATTGCATGGGAATCCCATGTGCACATCCCTCTTTAAGACAGTTAAAATTTTAGGTCCCTGGTAAGGGTAATTTTGGTGGACTTGCATGCAAGGAGATTCCATCTAGCTACCAATCCTCCTCATGTTCCAGACATGTGAAGAATATGCACGATTGTTATCCCATACAGAGAGTGATTATTTGCCAAATATTCCTACAGCCACTTTAAAGATCCCATATTTTACCCTTTTTTTAACAAGTTATTATATGTCTCAAAGGTTCCCCAAAGGGTGTCTGTTAATGCTCTATCTCAAATACTCCTCAGATAATGTATTTTTTATACCTTAAACTTCCTTTATTTCACTCCTTCTCTGAATGTGCCATTTCAGTGTCTGTTTAAACAAGCTGGAGGAAGGGTTTTCCATATATGAGGTCACATAACAGAAAATCTAATTGAATTGTTTAAATGACAAAAAGTGAATTTTGCATAATAGATCATGTAGGTATCTTTGCAGCCTTCTTGACCTTGTTTGTTTGTTTGTTTGTTTGCTGGTTCCATATCATGTTTATGTTGCTAAAATATCAGACATAAGTTAACTGGTTCATTTCTTTCTTTCTTTATTACATTAAAAAAACTCTACAGCCTACCCTTGTATCCACTTTACATCCACTGTGCATTTGTAGATGGCAGCTCCTCTCTTCATTTCTTCTGTTTTGCTTAATCTTATTTTTGTACCGTCTTATTTCGGTCTGTTTTAGGCTTGTAGGTTTTTTAAGATAAAATAAGCACGCCATGGAAAATTCTGGTGAGAAAGCAGGTCACTTCACATAAACAAGGATCAACTGCTGGTATTCGAATCCAGAGTGCAGAGTTGGATTCAAAATAAAGGCAAAGTGGAGATGCTACAAGCCCTACAGTTACCACTAGCATCATAGGAAAAAATGTGTCTCTTGGCAATAATGATGGAAAGCTCCATGCACTGATTGGGACCCATAGTGAGTATCAGCAGTGCAGAGTCCTTTGTTTTACTTAAAGAATGCTCTAGAATGCTTCAATCTCCTGGCGTTCAGGCTGCAAGAGTGGACAGGTAAGAAGGAAGCGGTTGTACTGTGTAAACAACAGGTGGTGTAATTCTGGACAGATTATTGTGAAGAAGTACCATCGTTGCCCGAATGTTGAACATCATTGTCTATTGTGATGAGCATTTACCTCTGATCGCCAGCTGACACAGAAGTGGATTTTGATGTCACAAACTGGTATCACAAACTATTTTGCTGCCATTTCTGAGGATTATAATCATACATAACTCTCCAAAGTTTCACCAGTTTATCAACTGTGGGAACAGAACACTGAATTTACTGGAGACAAATGTGGGGGAAGGTTTAACCACAATCCAGTTTCACTGACAGTTACAAGCCTGCTGTCCTAAAGCAGACTGTGACACAGACCACAGAAGGAAATGAGACCAGAGACTGCGAAGTGTTATGTGAATCAGTTGGGGAAGAATAACAGACATCAGTTTCTACCTGGACACTACAGTTCCAGACAGGAAAGTGTTTTGTTCTCATAATAGCAAACACTTCATCACCAAAGAACTGGACTAATAAATGAAAATAAGCAAGCTTGGCTGGATTAAGCAGGTCTCACGTAGTTAACATATAGCTGTGGAACCTGGGCCGTAGCCTGAGGTGCTCCTCCCCAGAAATGAAGCTACATGTAGCATCGCATTTCCAGCTTCTTCTACAATTTCATTTTTGCATTTAGATGAAAGGTGAATGAACACGGACCAAATCAAGGAGACACTAACCGGAGTTATTAAAAAGGTGTAAGATTGGTCATCGCCACATTACAAAGACCGCCAAATGGAGCAGAGTCTTGGTATGGATTCTTGTCACTTTTGGGCAAAATTCTTTGGCTCCAACTCCAGCAAGATCCACTCAGTTTTATTCACCATTGCTTGTCGTACACCAAAACCCCACCACCATCTAGCAGTTTGTCAGCGTAATTGCAGAGCAACAACGACACACCAATGCACAAGAATCAATTCTTATAATGCTCTAGGCCACGTTTGTAGCCTACAGTGTAGGTTCTGCATGGACTTGATGCAGAAGCATAACAGCTGGGGAGACAGTATGAGAGCTGGAGATGCAGAATAGAGGGATGGGTTCATCAGGCACTACTCTTTGAATAGTTTTGAGCTGGGGTTAAGTTCAGGACCCTGGTGACCAGTTCATGTGTAAAAATGATTATCATTATCTTCAGAGACATACAGAGACATGCCACTATGAATGATGCCTACATTGCTGCATGAGCTGCCCTTCTTACCTCGGCACGATCATCAGTCTGGAATAGGTTCGATTTGGCTTCATCACAACACATGGTGTTTTTAATTCCTCCAAAGTCTAATTATTATGCTCTTTAGCGAACTGAAGCCTTTTACTCTGACTAGTCTCAATAACAAGTAGTTTTCTAATGACCACACAGCTGTGTACTTTACTGCATGCATGGAAATGCTCATAGCGTGCAGGGAAATTCTCTTATTTTCACTATTAAACATAGCTGTGATTTCTGCTGTGGTTTTTTGATAGTGCAGCTTGCAGTGTTTGAGTCATCTCTGATCATAGTCATTAATGAATTTTTTCCAGCCACATTTATTTTGTGAAGTTGGTGGCTCATCACTATCCTTCCAGCTTTAATAATATATTGGATCGTTCTTCCTTGATGTGTGCCAAAATTTGACCTTTCTGAAACACATCTTTTCCATGACCATGACCAAGTCTTCTGTGATGGTCTTAAAACTCTCAAAAAAAATAACAACAAAAAATAAAAGTAGTTTACTCTACTTTTATACTTGTACTTTTTATCGAACCTGCCTGTGTTCATCCTTCATCGTTCCAACAAGGCTCATCACTCAACAGTAACCTCAACAAAGCGGACTTGATGTTAACTGAAACAAATTTCTTGTTATATAATGCTGTACACAGTTATTCAAAGGATTTTTTGTGGTTATGTTATCTGGAACCATGATGGGTTCATTTGTGAGTCTGGTTCCTCCAAGTCTGGATGAGATTCTTCCTCATTTCATCTCAGGCATTTTTTCCTCCTCATTGTCACCTCAGACTTGCTTGTTAGGGACAAATTGCTATAAGAGTATACTTTTTATCTTTTCTATCCAGAATATATTTCTGTGAAGCTCATTTGCAACAATTTTTATTATTAAAAGTTGTTTACAGATGAAATGAAATTGAATTAAACTGTTTGTATACACAGAATTAACCATAATATTAAAACCCCCTGAGAGAAAAATAAATAAAACTGAATTTCCTGTTACATTGGATTCTGACAAGGAATGGGATATATTAGGTAGCAAATGAACACTCAGTTCTTCAAGTTGTTCTGGAAACAAATTAATTGTGCAAGCACTCGGATCTACACAACTTGACATGACATTTTGACATGGAGCAAATTGTGATAGGAAGACAACCGGGGGATGCATGTATACTCCCCTGCTTTCCTAGAGTATTATTGTCAATAAAAATTACAGTATAACAGCCATAAAATTAATAGGCAAGTGCCCCAATGCAAATATTTTAATTGGCACATACTTTATTTTAATCACTGAACAATAACAGTAACAAAGAAAACACTTTTTACAAGTGAATGAAAAAAGGGACTATAAGCACTTTAAGAGACTACTTTACAGCCTGCTTGTTCATTTTCACGAAGTGATGTCAGGCTCGCTGAAGCTGTGTGTGACACAGTAGGGCAGAACTTGATTCAGACATTGAGAATGTGAGTGTAATTCATGCTCAGTGTTCAAGGTAAATTTTAAATAAAATTGTTAGTTTCTTTTGTGAGAGAATAATGATATGGCCATAACGATATTTATTACAGTATATTGTCTCTTAGGCTACCATCCTTTACGAACATTATGATCATCCTTATCTTTTCCATTTAGGGGCACCCCTGCGAAATCAATGTGCTTTACACATACGATTAAATAAAATGGAAAAAAAAATAGAAAATTAAATATGTGACAGTGTTGATATTGTTGTGAACCACCACAAATAAATCAGTGCATGTAAAACACCTTGTTGCAAAAGTAATTTTGCCAAAAACGTCGCACTTTCAGAGGTCTTGCAGAGTCCTAATGATTCATTTCTTGATGGGTCAGAGCTGTTTTGGCTGCACAAGGCATAACCTATATAATATTAGACAGGTGGTTTTTAATGTTATGGCTGATTAATGTAACGTAGGATGAAAACTAAAGAACAACTAAACCAATCCTGAGTATCACTATGAATACAGTAGTTAGGGAAGTAGACAGTTGTTTGCTGTTACATGTTGTGTTTGATAAGTCCTGTCAGTAATTGTTCTACATTATATATATTTCTCTCTCGCTATCCTATAATAATAATAATAATAATAATAATAATATAATTATGATTGTTTTATTTTGCAGGCTATGGAGAGGTTGAGAGATGGTGCTATGGCAGTAGAGGCAGTGACTGCAGCTCTTATAGAGCTAGAGGTGATGACTTTGACTTTTCTCTTCAACGTTATTAATAAAGTTGTGTAAAACTGAGCACTATTGTGGTTGCTTTAAAGGATACTGTATGTGAACAGATTTGCTCTTTTGAATCAAAAAACCTTTGTCACATATTATATGTCTATTGCACACTTCAGCTTACCTGCATATACATCTGTTTCACATGAAATATGTTAGTGTCTATGGTAGGTAGGACTCCAGACTGTGACTGTTTGGTTGCAATTCTTCATAATTTAAAAACTAATGCAACTAAATTTTGTAACTAGGTGCAATATTGTGACTTGTAAATGTGGCTTCATTTGTTGGTTCTAATTGCAAGCATGTTGATCTTTTCGAAATCAGTGTTTTGTAGAAAAACTTGCAATGTCTCTGTATGTTTGAACACAAAGTATTAAGATATCTTACAATGTACCTTGAAGGTCTCCTTCTATATGGCTAAGGTCCAAATTATAAACAGTACAAGAACAAAATGCCTTCATTTTGTGAACCTGATGTATAACAGCAGAAAGATGAACCATGAAGAAAATATAAAATCTGCACATGCTTATATCTACTCCTTTCTTTTGTTTGCAGGATTCAGCCTTCACCAATGCTGGTACGGGCTCCAATCTAAACCTAGTTGGGGATATAGAGTGTGATGCCAGCATCATGGAAGGAAAATCATTAGATTATGGAGCTGTTGGTGCTTTAAGTGGTGGGTTGATTTGATTTAACATTTTTTAAAATACATATTTTGTATACAATCTGGATTTTTGAGTACTGTTTAGATTGTAAACAGTAATGGATTTACAGTGACCTAGTATTTGCTATACCTTCATGCCATGTCACTTCTTTACCTTTTTTTTTTATCTGATGTAATTTTAAACATTAGCTTAATCAAGAATGTGTGCAATTTCCAATTTTGTTAATATTTCTCAGGAATTAAAAATCCAGTATTGGTGGCCAGAACGCTATTGAATGAAGCACAGAAAGGGAAGCTTTCAGCTGGAAGAATTCCTCCTTGGTAAGTTTTTTATTTAAGTACTAAAACCTAAAATAAAGACTATGATTTTTTTTCTGTACTGTGGAACCTCGGATTGCGAGTAATGCGGCTTGCGATTGTTCCGCAAGACTAGCAAGGATTTTTAATAAATTTTGACTTGGAAATCGAGCGAAAGTCTTGGTTTACGAGTACCGAGGAGTATCATGTATCATGCATGCGCTTCTTATTTTGACACCGAGCGTCACATGATCGCAACTGAGCCAATGGTTTTTCTCTCTCTTGCGCTGTGGAATTGTGAGTAATAGTCTCCGCTGCTGGGTCTTAGTGCTCATCTCTTACCGGTATAATCAACATCTCCCCCTTTGTTTCAGCGTGTCGTTAGTTCTATGTGTGCGCACGTAATTTGACACCGACACACACACACTCTCGCCTTTACACCCCGTTTATATGATACAATATATAGTTATATAATACGAGCCCGCTTCCAGAACAAATTATGCTCGTAATCCAAGGTTCCACTGTAATATAGTTTTTTGTATCCCTTTAATAGGGTCTTGTGTGTCTCATATTAGTCAGTTGTAAATTGGATCTTTTTTTTTTTTTTTAGTTTTTTAGTTGGAATTGGAGCGCAACAGTGGGCTGTTAGTCATGGTATACCTCCATGTCCTTCAGAGAAGATGGCCACCAGTAAGTATTTTGTAAAATACCTTTGACTAGCATAGAATAACTGTCCTAAATTCTGTCTGTTTGGATACAAACACCAATATAAAGTCACATTAATATCCAAGACATTTTATTTCACTATTTTAAAATACATTTGTAAAAAAGAAAAACTATCTCAAATGAATAATAATGTAATACATGTTTGACATAATATTTATATTATGCTATATTATAGGTTTATAACTAGGACACTATTCACTAGTAATTATTTAAGCATAATATAAGAAAAAAGTCAAATAAGAATGTGCTGATGGTATGATTTTGGGACTTGTGGGTGTTTTGTTGAGTGATGGCATATGAGGGAAGCACTTAAGGAGTGAGTTGCGAAAGTCTATTTCACCATATAGTGTTCATATTTAATAGTCTTCATCTTTTGCTGGTTATGTTTAAGCTGAAACTGCAGACTTTAAACCTAGTGGTGTATAAGTACTAATGGTACTACACTGGAGAGGGAAACATCTAATATTAAATATTGATATTTCTTTTGAAATATTTCAGAGTGTAGCTTGTCGGCATACAAAAGGAATAAACGAAAGATGGAGATGGCAGAGAAGATGGAACCAGAACTTAACTCTCTTAAAAGGCGACGACAATCAAGTGGAACTGTAAGTGAACCTGTAGTGGAACCTAATAAAAGCTCATTTCTATATTTAGCACTATTTACTGATCTCCTGTTATAACGCGCACAGCATAAGTTAAAGGATCAGGTGTTACAGGTGATGTTATGGGAATTTGTATTTGGGGGCCATGGGTGTGACTGGAGTGAGACACAGACACAGAGCTCACGGTTGTATATTGTGCTATACAGACAGTTGTCATAAATGCACACAAAAGTGAGAAACACACACTGGGTTATAATACCCCCACACAAAAGTGTGAAGGGTCACACAATGGTTGATCATTTACTAACTTACCCCAGCGATGGGACAAAGTGTTGGCAACTATGTTCAGTATACTTTTCTTGCAACACACTCTAACTAGAAACTTTGGACAATAAGAAACCATCAGCCTCTGGTTGGTGGTACACATTAGATGCAGGATCACTTAAGGGATGTGATCGGTGTACACATGAACTGGAGTCGAACTGTCACCGAGGTACTTCAGAAAGTTGCAAGACCATCAGCAAAGCAAGGGCCTCCTTCTCGATGGTCCTATAGTTGTGCTGGTGCTTCAACTTTTTGGAGAAGAAGCATACAGTGTGATCTACCCCATGGTCATCTTCCTGGCTTAACACAGTGCCAGCCCTGGTACCACTGGCATCTAAAATCCACCTTGAAGGGTGTACTCGGATCAGTTGCAGAAAGGACTGGAGAGTTGGATGGCAACTGGTACTTTGAGAACAACTTGAAAGCCACATTCTGCCATATTGGTTTAGTGAGGGGCAAAACCCCTCATAATTGTCTGAGGTCTCATCTTGTCTTGAAGACTGGGAATGTGCTAATGAATTGGATTCAAATAGCTATGCAATTCCTTACCCAACCATGTTCCCAATACAAGACATACCTCCCCATCCAATTAAAAAAAATCCAATTTATCCAGGTTCAAAACCAAGGAACCTTCTGAGAGACATGTGAATACCAGCTTTAGCAATTTTAGGTGCTGTTCCCAATTATTGGAATATACCACGTCATCAAGGTCAGCAGCACAATGTGGAACCATTCCCAGCACACTGTTCATGAGCCTTTAAAATATAGATGGTGGATTCCAGAGCCCGAAAAGCATCATTTACTGGAAGAAAGTATCTGGTGTGACTATGGCAGAAATTTTAGATGCCAGTTGTGTAAGTCTTGCCCTTTCAAAAGATCCGATTTGCTATTGAGCCTGGCTGTGTCAATGCAGTCTACACAATCCTCCATTCTGGGAAGAGCGAACGAGTCAGCCTTAGTTATAGGATTAACTTTCCTATAATCAGGACAGGAAATGGAAGGATGAGTCTGCTTTGGGTATCTGAACATAGGGGTATGTTTTTGGAATTTCACTAGGGATAGCTAGTCCATTTTTAAGCAAATACTTGCTTGTTTCTTTCCTCATTACAGCCTGCTCAACTGGGTTAACTCAGTAGGGGGTTTGCCTAATTGGTGCATGATCACCTACGCTCTGTTGTGCTGTATGATGGTTGTTTGTGACGGGACATTGTAGGGTGCCTTATAATTAGTGCTATGATGTCCTCCTCCCTAAAAGATGCATGCAAATTTGCAACTTCCTCAGGCAAATGTTGCAAAACATCTTTTACCACTGGGGAGTGCTCAAAGTGTGACCTTACTCTTTGTGACAAAAGGAAACCACTGGAACCACAGAAGAAACTTGTTTCGACTTGTGGTGAGGTATGTGTATGGTACTTCTTATGCAAGTTGATATGACTTGTATGAGTTTTACGTCTGCAGTCAGGAGTACTGACTTAGTGGGCCTAAGTTTCTGTTTCACTTTATGGGGGCCAGTAAATTGTGTCTGAAGTGAAGAACCAGGTACAGGCAGGTACCCTTAGATTCCTGTTTTATCTGACTGGGTGGAACTTGATGTGATTGTCTGATTTTGTTACAAATCCACTTCAAGCATTGATGTATTGTGCATTCTGAGATGCTTTTCTAGTCACCATGGATGTAAAGAGTGAAGAATGCTTACCTAAGTTACCTAAAGATTTCCTGTCAGCTCAGACCAGTCTGATCTCCAATCTCTCATCAATAAGGTGTTTCAGGCTCATGTCAGACACGGGTCCAGCTGTGGCAGAGCCGGATTATTCATTTTTTCTCCCCACACACTATTGTGTAAACGTTTATATGTTCTTCTTTTAAAGTGGATGAGGAGTATATGTAGCCTATTGCAGTTTTACTTACTAGATAGTGATCTTGAAATTAGTACAGCCTTACATAATGTATTGTATTATATAATATAATGTTCATAGATCAGACTGAACTATACTTGAAGTAGGTTTAAAATGTTTGTTCTGTTCCTGTTTACTCATTTTGTTGCATGTACATTGCTCACTGTTTTACATTACTGACATTGTACACAATGAAATTACAAAACAGGCAACATTCAACAATATTGACCAAATATAATTTCTATCAACCGAAGGATTAATCAGATAAATTCACATGACTGGCCAAGCCCAGGTACGTATCACAGTTGTGGTTATACCAAATTTATCAAGCTTCACTGTCTTATCAAAAGAATATTTTGAATATTTTGCCTCAGAATATTTTGCCCAAACCATCAGTACTTTGATAACTCGGAGTTAAAAAAAAATTATAATATAAGGAAATTGAATTGCGAATAATATGTACACCAATCAGCCATAACATTTAACCCACCTGCTTAATATTGTGCATGTCCCCCTTCTTCATCAAAAAAGCTCTGACTCCACAAAACTTGAAAGCGTGCTATAAAATCTAGCACCACAATCTTTTAATTTGTGCTTTACGAGACCTTTAGGTCTTTCAAGTTCATAATATTTTAAATACACTCAACACTGCAAAAGCCCATAATTTGAAAATACATTATTAAATCCCAGGTCAGTTGAATCAGACCCAAGTTTAAGATTGCTCCTGCGTAAAATATATCATCCCAAAACAAATTTTCTTGCATGTTATTTGTTTTGTATGGTGTTTTGATTTACCCCAAGGGCTTTGATCTATTCTGCAGCTGGGAAATAGGATGTCTCATCAATATGATTATACTTAAGCAATATCACACGAGAAGGATTGCTGTTGTGCTGGATATGGATCATGATGTCGTAGGCATAACATGAGATGTTCAGTCAATGCACTAGGGTGTACACTGGCTTGTTCCATACATTTAATAGTGCCCTTGATGAGTAGTGTTGGAGAGTTTTGGGATACAGCCTTTTTTTTTTTTTTTTTTTTTTTTAAGAAAATACTAAGCTTTGTAGTATTATCTGCTTAGAAATAAATAAAACAACAGAAATGATTCTGAGACTATTTGGAGGCCGTTAAGTAGACAAAATGGTGTTTAAGATGAAATAACATTGTCTGGTATGTTTTCTTGCTGAAAGTGCTTCCATGTCTGGTTTTGAATGTCTGGTCCATGTCTAGTTCTGGCTGCTGCTCTCTCCTTAGGACTACCCAACTTTCACTCTCGCTGCGGCCGACAGTTTGTGTACTTAACCATTTTTAGAACATCTGTGACACAGATAAATATATATAGATAAATGTTTAGAACATCTGTGACACAGATAAATAGATAAATGTTTAGAACATCTGTGACACAGATAAATATATATAGATAAATGTCCTGATGTTGTTGTTACCATCTATTATCAACTCTTGTGGAATGCCTCCCGTCCACGCAGATCACTGGGTCGAAATTAGCTGTTATATAATTGAAGATCAGCTTAAAGATAAAGCTGTCAAATGTAGCAGCCCATAGCAGTCACATTCCATTTTCTTTAATTGTACCCTCAACATTAATATATAATAAAAAATATAAATATATACATAAAAAAAATATATACATTTATTTAATTTTTTAAAACTGTCGTCAACCCTTGGTGTCAACTCATTTATTTATGCCCCAAACACAAAGTCAAAAAAGAAGTCAAAAGACCACATAAACATTAGGTTAGGGTTAAAAAAAATGTATGTAAACTTTGAGCATCTAAGTACCCAGGCTGTTCCAATAATTGTAACATGGATTTGTTGTACAATATTTATTATATCTTAAATAAATGTAAACTGTATGGTAATTCTAATGCACAGAACAATAATTAGCCATTCTTTCATCAGGTAAATGAAATGGTAGATTTGGAGGAGCCTTCCTCCCTGGACACAGTTGGAGCTGTAGTCGTGGATCAGCAAGGGAACGTTGCAGCCGCTGTCTCCAGTGGAGGTTTAGCTATGAAACACCCAGGCCGAGTGGGCCAGGTAAGAATCCCTGTTTCTTGCAGGTGCCTCTAACTGCCACTTATTTCACATTAATTTCCAAAATACTATTTTTATTTTGTTGCATTTATTTTTTCTGTTGTCTTCTTGTGATGGCTGTACTGCAGTAGTAACAATGATGTCTTTTGCATCTTAATCTCTTTTTCTAAGGCTGCTCAGTATGGATGTGGCTGTTGGGCTGAAAATGCACATAATGATCGACCTTACTCTACAGCCGTGAGTACCTCAGGTATGAAAGCAACCTTGCAGTGAAATAAGATGCGTCTGGCCTGTTCTGGGCAATTGGATTAAAAAAAAGAGAAAGAGAATAAAATTTTCTGTTTGGATTTTATTTTGGTCATCCAATTTTAGCTAAGTTGGAAAAAGCCCAAAGTATACATACACTGACTGAAGATTGTAACCTGTAACTTAATTATTGTTCTCGCTGATTGTCACAGGATGTGGAGAGCATCTGATGCGGACCATGTTAGCTAGAGAGTGCTCTACAGCTATGCAGGCTGACAACGCTCATCAGGCACTCCTGGAGGCTATGCAAAACAAGTTTATTGGTGAATACCTCTGAAATGATTATTTATACAGTATGAGGCTGCCTGTGAATGCCTCTCTGTATTTACCATCTGATGTGCGAGTCTCACACTCACACACATGTATTTACTCTCTCTTTGTGCTTTGTCTTTCACCCCCATCAAGTGGGTGAGGGTGAAGTGGATCACCGGTATATGCCACCAGGGCCCTTTTATAGGGAATTGTGGTGCTCCGCCCCTTTTTGTACCGCTGTAGATCTGTCTGTGGCGCTGGCATTGTTTCGGTTGTACTTCTTTCTTAAAGAGTGAGAAGGTGTCCTTTCATGGGGCACACTGGCTGTAAGCATGTCGCCAAAATCATGATTCAGTATTAAATTTTTAGTTTTGTTAAAATAAAAATAAAAAAAATTATTTAAAAAAAGGTTGCCATAACTTGAAAGTTTTGTACTTTAGCTTTATGCAACAGCTTCACACCTTAATTGAACATGAGTAATTAAATGTAGCCCATTTCTTATAACAGCACAACTTCAAATACAAGAGTTTAACATTTAACTTAAAATTAACCAAAATGCTACATTTTTACCTACTGTACCACATATCAAAGGTTTTCTACAGGATTTAGATGCAGCACGTATCTGTTATGTCATCCGGCATAACTGTAATTTCTAAACAAACCTAGCAAATAATTCACTCCTACCCAAGAGATGCCGATGTGTGAATAGTTTAGTTTAGAGTGTACTATGTGTGGGATTCCTTCCAAAGTGGAAGGGTATGCACAGCGTATAATGCGTATGTTTCGAGACTAATTAGTGCTCGATTAGTTGCAGCAATTGGAAACTTGGGCACTCGGCACAATCAACTATGCTGTGGTGTTCGATTTAAAAAGTTAAATTCAATTCAATTCTGTTTGTATTGCGTTTGAACAATTGGCATTGTCGCAAAGGAGCTTTACACAATCAAAAGAATTATTGAAGTTTGTATGAAATGTGAATATGTATGAATCAAAATGAGATCTCCAACCAGAAGCGGGACACCAGGACGAGTCAGACAGGTGCAGAGGGCAGAGGGAGTCTGGATCACTGGCAGCTCAGGAGCGACACGTATAGCTCGACAGAGAGAAAGGGAGAGTTAAAGAGAGAGAAGATGTGTTCAGGTGATGATTGAATGCCATTAATGGACTAAAATTGTGCCAAGAAAACATTCCCCATACCATTCCCCTACTGCCATCAGGCTGGACTGTTATCACAGGGCAGGTTGGGTCCATGGATTAACATTGTTGGTGCCACGTTCTAACCCTACCATCTTTGCGTGTCATTAGAAATAGAGATTCATCAGATCAGGCTACATGTTTCTAGTCTTTAACTGTCCAGTTTTGGTCAGCCTGCGTCCAGTGCACACTCATCTCTCTGTTCTTTGTTGACAGACGTGAAACACGATGTGGTCTGCGGTTGCAGCCTACCCACCTCAAGATCTGTGTGTTGTCCATTCTAAGATGACTTTTCTGTTATTAATCTATTGATTCGAACCTATTTAAACCATTTATCCAAAGCATCAGACACTCTTATCTAGAGTACATAAGTGCTCAATAAATATATCCTTTCAAATGGTTCACTAGGTTAACAGCTAGAATTCAAACACCATCAATCAAACACTGAACAGGAACAATTCTCTGAACTCTCTCTCTTCAACCTAGCATTTATGTCAGAGGAACTACCAATCACTGAATGTTGTTTTTTTTAATATTCTTTACAGAATGTTGTGCATGAATTTCCCACATCAGCAGTCAAGCCATTGAGCAAAATCATTGAGCGTTTAAGAGATTTCCAAACATGGTCATTAATTTTTTTTTTTCATATCCAATTTTAGTAAATTTATTTATTTTATATATATATATTTTTTGCTTGATGCAGGCCACTAATTTGACCCTTCTAAAACAGTGACTTTGTTTTTTGGCCAGACACTTACAGTACTCACTCACTCATCGTCTATACCACTTTATACAGGGTCACAGGTAGCCTGGGGCTTATCCCAGGAGACTTGGGGCACGAGGCAGGGTGCCAGTCCATCACAGGGCACACATACACACACTCACACACGTATTCACACACTACGGGCAATTTGGGAACGTCAATTAGCTTAATCTGCGTGTCTTTGGACTGTGGGAGGAAACCGGAGAACCCGGAGGAAACCCACCAAGCACAGGGTGCAGACTCCACATGCACACAGAGACACAATCGTGTCTTCATGCACATTTCCTGACCGGGAAATGGACCATTAGCCAAAAGTCATGTCTGCAGTGTATACTGTTTGGTCTGCACAAAAAGTCCAAAATTCTTTCCATTTATTCCTATAAGAAAACACCATACTGTAAACAGCCGCTATGTGGCATCCATATGACCAACCAAAAAAGTTGTACACAAGTAAAAGAAGGGCAGTTGTCATGGCGGTGGAGCGCACAGAAGCAGCAGCCCGGTGCTTATATTCTTCTTCACATAGACGTTATGGTTACTGCACTGCTGCACTGTGGTTGCACTTTATTACATGCCGGGAAAGATGATGCCTAATGATATCTTGTTGTTATTTATAGTTTGTTATTTATACCAATGACAAAGTTGAATTGAATTTAATTTAATTTAATTTAATTCTCCTAGTTGAGCACCTTTGATGGCAAATTGGTAAACAAATCAACCAAGACATCAATTATTTAATATATGAACAAATATAAGAATGTATTATATTTCAAATGCATGTTGACACAAAACAAAAAAAGTGTCCAAAGCTTTGTGCCTTATTTCAAATTATTATAAGATGGTTTTCCTCAAGGTAAGAAAAGGTATGTTACATATGGAATATCACCTGTTAAAAGGCTGCATGAGTAAATGTAGAGACTTTTATCTGTTACAGGATCACCATTTCTGGCCAGTGAGGATGGTGTTCTGGGTGGCATCATTGTTTTGAGATGCTGCAGATGTGGAGAGGACCACAACACTGGCAGTGTGCAGGCATTACTGGGTATGTTCTGTAATCCTAAAGCAGCACAGCACTCAATCTCTACTGACACATTTATTTGCAGCGAATATAAATTTTAGCATTACAATACACAGCATACTACTTAAAAAAAATACAGTCAGAATATTCTTCACTGATATGCTGGTCATATCCACTGAAGTAGAAGGTGGGATGTTTTTTTGGTTTATCTAGTTTATTTATTTTTATTTTTTTGACTTGTATAGTGCTTGTTTATCTGTATTGAGAGTCTAATACTTTTTATTTGTTTATTTTTTGCCCCTACCATACAGTGGAATTTCTGTGGACTCATACTACGGAGAGTATGTGTGTGGGGTACATGTCTGCAAATGACAGGAAAGCTAGGGTAAGGACATCATTAATATTATTTCATGAGCTTTCCATGAATATATATTTTTTACTTATGGGTGTCTTTGTAAGTTTTAATAAATGGAGGGAAACTCCTTCATTGCTGTTATGTTGTACCTCAATAAAGCTCAAATCAACCCTGGACCCTTAGTTCAATGAATGTTTCCTTTTTTGACAGTCACTTTGTGTCATCCACCGTCTCAGCTCTATCAGTACTTACAGGCCTAAGCAAATCATAAATGCATTAACTAGCAAATGCTTCAACAGTGAGCAGGTACTTTCCCAGTCCATTGGCATGGTTCCTTAATTAATTAAATAATGAATTATTTGAACTAGTGTAACAAATGATTTATATGTAGTTAGCTAGATAAGCTTATCAAGTACATTTTAAATTAATTCTATTAAAAGTCCAGTAACAAACAACAAAATGTAAATTCTCAATATATAATATAAGTCCAAATGTGTGTGGGCCCTGGTCAATCGCTGCCATTTTCAGGAAAGCGCACAAATGTTAATGGTTTATACAGTATATAAGCTTTAAGACCAAACTCTGTTTCAGCACGAGAGACCCAAGATCTAGTGGAAAGCTTCCCAAAAGAGTATGTGTTTCAAACTTGGGGGAATTTCCTTCCATTTATGAATAAAATTGAAGGATAGTGCGATCTGCAGAAATGTCTTTATCTGAAGGAACTACAATACATTCAATATTACGTAAATGTTTCAAGCATTTTCAAATTAAAATTTTATTTGTCACATACACGACCATACACAGTGAAATGCTTATATGACTATTTGTGACAGAAAAAAAAAAGAACAGTAGGATAGAATAAAAAATAGAAAGATAGAGAAAAGTACATTTTAAAATTATTTGGGATAGATGGACAGATCTACAATTTCCATAGTTACAACAAATATAATTAAAATAAAAAATGTAAAATGTATGAATGAAACAAGGTGTGCAGAATGTGTAATATAGTAAGACATGGCATGTGTAGTAGGTATGACAGCAGCAGTATAAGTGGAACATGAATTATGGAATGAAAACAATATTGGTCACATAATGAGCACAATAATGCAGTCTTATTGCTTTTAACTCTCCTCTACAAATTGATGTTTAAATTTCAGCTTAAATCAGAAAACAACTGACAAAAATCTGCCAAGTTAACTGAATACTGATGCATTAAAAAGTGCAAAAACTAATCTAAATAAAAGCTCACTCACTCTTTTTCTCTCTCTCTCTCTCTAGGCTCATATATCCAGGCTGCCTCCTGGGGCTCTGGCAGGGCAGTCACTGGCTATTGAAGGTGGAGTATGTCGTCTAGGGGGAGCGAAAGACTCATCAGAGTAAATCACTTAAACAAAAATTAATAAATAAAAAGCAATATGCCTCTGCTAAAGTCATTACTGACAAATGTGGGGAATGTGGCATCAATAGCAATATGCCTACGTGAAAGTCTGGGGAATTTAGAATCACTTTAACATAAGCCACATCTTGTTAATTTTGATCACATTTTTAATATTTTAGTCTTAGTTTCTTTTTAATATTCCACAGCGCTACAGGATGAACAGGAATATAATATAAGATAATTAAATTATAACGTATACACTGATCAGCCATAACATTAAAATCACTGTAAAATGTTACAGTGGGTATTAGGCATTATCAAGTGGGCTTGTATAAGAATCTGAAGCACTATGACAAGGGCCAAATTGTGATGACTACCCGATTTGGTCTGATTATCCCTAAAACGACAGGTCTGGTGTGGTGTTCCAAGGATTCAGTGGTTATGATCGACCAAAAGTGGTTCAAAGATGGATAAAAGATGAGCAGGTGACAGGGTCATGGGTGCCCAAAGCTCACTCATGTGAGTGGAGAGCGAAGGCTAGTCTGTCTTGCCTGAGCCCACAGAAGAGCCACTTACAATTTCAATTACAAATTGAAAAAGTTAATGCTGGCTCTCATGGAAAAGGGACGGTCCATCGCAACTTGCTGTGTACTGTGTATGGGGCCACATACTGATCAGAGCGTTCACTGTCGCAGATGTCCTACAATGGGCACATTAGCATTTAAACTGGACCATGGAGCAAAGTCGAAAAAGGTGGCCTTGTCCGATGAAACACAGTTTCTTTGCGTCTCGCTTACCCGAGTGAAGATTTTACACCACAATACATGCAAAGAAGCCAAGCCAGCAGAGGCAGTGTGATGCCCAGGACAGTGTTCTGCTGGCAAATCTTCAGTCCTGGTGTTCATGTGAATGTAACTTGTCATGTTTACACGTTCCACATAACTAAATGCTTTTTGCTGACGAAGTACACCTGCACTGTACAGTGCTCCTCCCTAAAGACAGTAGCCATTCTGTGGGATAATATACTTTGCCGTGCTGCAAAAATGTTTCAATCACCTTGGCCCAACCTGCCTTCAAATTTCAAAGATTTAAATCTAATAGAGCATCTATGTAACCTGTTGGGCAAACCAGTCTAATACATGGAGACTCCATGTATCTGCTGCTGAAGTCTCGATGCCACAGCACACCCTCTGAGGTCTTGTGGAGTCCATGCGTTTGTAGGGTCGGATCTGTATTGGCTGCAAAGGGAGGACCTACACAATATATTGTAAAGCTAGATGGTTTTCATGTTGTTGCTGATTGGTGTATATGAATTACAGCTGTTTATTTTGGGAGCATACAAGCAACATGAAAATAAACAGGATTGAATCGTTGAATAAGCTTAACAAAAACATTCAAGCTGCTGCTCGTGTTTTGCACAGATAAACTGTAAATGTATTACTTCTACAGTATGTATCATACAATCCATATTTAAATAATTTTGCTTTGAGCTGTTATTAAATAAACTGATTGAAATTAACCACACAACATCTTGACCAAAGCTTATTCTGACTATTACAAATTGCTTTAGGGTATCTTTGAATTATTAGGAGCATTGTTTCCATAAGGTACTATGGATCATTAATGCACCTTATTGGTAGTTCCTGTTCTGTTGATACTTCTGTTTGTCTGGGAATGGTTTAACAAAATCATCACATACAACATTAAATTGTGCTATTCTTTTTTTTTGTTTGTTTGTTTATTATTACTCGTATCTGTTGCACAAATTAACTTTTGGAAGCTAACGTCAAAGAGTTCTCGCAGTAGTATAATATTTTTGGTAAAATATTTGCTGTGACTGTAACTTTTCCTGTTTGTGTTGTTGAGCAGGGAAATACCTTTAGAAAGCATGACATGAATGTGCTAATTGTTTTAGAAATTAAAATTGCACTATTTTTGTATCAAATCTGGTGTAATGTATGCTATACACATTTTTACATGTATTTTGGTGCAGTGGAATTTCATTTACATATCATGGTTTAATGTAAGGAGTTATAATGTCATAATATCTGTCAGATTCAATGCTATATATCAAGCTATCAGTCAATGGGCAATATTTATTAATTTTCATCTTCATTAATGTTTCTTAGCTACTACACAGAGGCATGTTAAGCTTTAAAAATGAAATATGTAATATAAAATGCTTTGTTTTCATATTGCCAGAATACAATTAACAGTGTCTTTTTTCAAAGCTTTGATCTATAGTTTGTCCTTATTGTGTTCTATTTTTACTTTACCATGCTTACTAAAATAGTGAAATAAATTTTTTGCCTTTTAAATGCCTACATACTTTTTTCTTATTATATCTTTTATCAGAATGTCATACAAAACACCAAAATGAATCATTGTTTAAATACTTTAGTGTCATTCTCTATTCCAGTGACATACATACAAGTGCACATTATCATCTTCAACTCACTTTGTGCTTCCACAATGTGCTGTTGAGTTGACTGAAGAAATTGGTGTCCAAGCTACAGTACATAAAACTAGGTTAGCTTGTAGTGGCAAACTGCTGCTAACAGCTAAACTAGCCATCTTTATCTCTTAAATGAAATAGGGTTAACTGTTAGCAGTTAGTAGTTAAAAGCCAAAAGATTAACCTAGTGATCTTTAGCCTTCAGGAAGAGATAGGTTAGCCATTAGTGGTTAGTTGCTAATAGCTAACCTAGCCTCTTAGTTTATTTTCCCTTCTATATTGCTACATATCAAACATTTCATCAAGAATTTATTACATTTTATTATATATATTCCCTGAAAATGGGTGGGAAATGTTTGATATGGTCCTGAAAAGGGATGTTTCAGGGCCCTGTCTTCTGATTGGATAGGAAGGGCGTTTGGGAGAAGTTTGTTTAAAGCTACGGACACTAAAACAGCTTCGGAAAAGAAGTGAAACAGAAAATCAAGCACAGACAGACTGACTCACTCACTCACTATTGCAGATGCTATATAGAAAAAAAGGAGTGTTAACTGGCAAAATAAGAAAAAGATGAAATTTGCAAATTGTCAGTGTATATGTATGTGCGCGTAAAGTGACCGCGAATAATGGGACATGTATAAGTTGCTATTGTCATCTGTTACATAGAGGTGAGTAATACAGTGCAATGCTGGAATGCATGATCTGAATTGGCTTTCAGATGGAACTTTAACAGAATCATTTTTATGACTAATATTTTTTGCTAAATATCTCATAGGTTAGATGAACAAACATGCATTAATATCATTTTATAGTTTTGAAATCTCTAGTATTATTTTAGAATGTTCGGGTCACTGTTTTAGTGGATACTGCAGTCAAGTTCATACTGTAGCAACAACGAGCAGTTATTATTTTAAGACACTCAGTAGTTCTTGCAAGAACAGTATTGTAAAGTTCATTTGCAAAAGCCATCAAGCACCATGATGAACCTGGCTCTCATGAAGACCTTTCCAGGAAATCAAGACCAAAACTTACCTCTGCTGCAGACAAGTTCATATAGAGTTACCAGCCTCAGAAACCACCAATTAACAACCAGCACCTCAGATTAGAGCCATTATGAAGGATCTACAATATCAACTGTTTAAAGTAGATTATTGTGTAGATTGGATGCTTTAAGTATTGCATTACAATGTAGAAAAATAATTAGGTAAGACCATGGAATTAGAAGGTGTATCCAAACCTTTGACTGGTAGTTATCCCTATTAACAATAAGTAGCTCTATTTATAATTATATTACTGTAACTACCTCAAAAGTATAGCTGGGTAAGTGTGTGTGTGTGTGTGTGTGTGTGTGTGTTTGTATGAGAGAGATATGTGTGCAAGTAGGAGGGGTATGGGCAGCTTAAATTGCAGTAACAGTTGCCACCCTTATGTAAAACTATCAAGTGGATTGACAAAAGGGTCACAAGTGCTTGGAAACACATCCTGTTTTTTTAGTACTTTACTGCAACCAGTACTGAGAAATACATACTATGAAATTTCGCTTTTGCTGCACATGACTAGAGATAACGTTACGTGTAACATGTACAGTAATTCCTGACCTCTGACAAAGAACATCTAAAGAAATGCCCCCTCCTGGTATTCCTTGGTATTCCTACTCTTGACATCAGAGTTCATCAGGTAACAACAAGTCAATGTGTCTGAGTAAAGCATAAGCAGTAAACTATGTATTAATTCTTTTTAAATGAGTTGTACATATATGCATGTTTATGTTGTTTGATGGGCTGCTCCCGCACATTACAGGAACTCGTCTGGGAGTTATTGCCACATTCCCCACCTTTTCCTGACCTCCAAGACATTTCCACATGTTTTTCCACATGGCCTTTAAAGCGGTTCCTGACCAGAGTTTCCGACGTAAAGCCTGGCTCTGCCGTAATGAAAAAAACTTTCCACCCTTGATGTCACTAATGAAACACTGTGAGAAATAAAGGGATTTTTGTTCTCTTTCCCGTGTTGATCTGAATAGTATCAAAGTCTTGCTCAGATCAAAGCAAAAAGTATCCGTCCAAAAATACTTACATGAAAGAAAATTAAATTTAAAAAATTTAAAAATACTGTACAGTAATAAGTTTCATTGCAACTTATTACTTATTTAAAAATATTTTGTTGTTGATGTTTTAACATCCTTTATGTTTCATTATTCACTCTCTTTTTTTTTTTGCTGGTGTCATGCATGAATAATGCAAAGTAAAGACTTATAGCTTATAAATACAGCAAAAGAATAATTATTTCGTGAATATTTACCTTGACCATGAGTGTACGATGTGTCAAGATGCAAAGACGAGAGAAATATACCTGCCTAGGCGAAGTACCTGTCGATATTGGGAAAAGAGTTATATATAGTTCTATAGGTTAAAGCTAAAAATAAACTGATCAGCTTTAATGTAATCAGTGATATTATTATTATTTTAAGATGCAATTTTGAATCTACTGTCATTTCTTATTACAATCAATGGGAAAAAGAGGATATAGAAAAGTTTATGTTGACTCCTTATTTCTACTAACTTGTACTTTTTTTTGTCGTCAGCCCTGTTATAAGTAATTGTATAAGCCCTGTTCAGTAATTGGAGAGTGAATCACAGATGAGAAATTGAAAAAGCAGATCAGATAAAGATCAAGTTTTGTCTCCAGCGTGTTAAAATTCACTCATACCACTGTTATTTAACGCTCACAGACTTCCTCATCATCAATACTGCTTATTCCTGTATACAGGGTTGTGGGGCACTGACCGTTGGTGACAGCTGCTGTGACGTCAAACACGTCCGTTTAACTTTCATTGGTGAACTATTTTCCAACCATGACGTGACGTGTCGAAGGAACGTCATTTCAACGGTCGTCAAGCGTCCAAATGTTTGCTGTGTATCTAAATACTGCAGAAGTTTCACTCAGTTCTGTCCAGTCGGTTTTGTGTGATGCTGAGGCAAACGCACAGAAATGTCTTAGGCTGGTTTTTGGTTTCCTAAAAAACGTAAAGATATCACTGAAAGAGCGATGTACAGACCCCCCCCCCCCCCCCGCACCCCTCTTTTATATTGACATCCTTTTGGCCTTCCACACAGTCACGGCGTCAGCGGCTGTGAGTCCGGCGCCCGGCTCGGCGCGCGCATGCCGACGCTGCGTGTTGTGTCCAGCAGGGTGGGGCTGAGACAAGCGGCGTCTGTGGACGTGCAGCCAATAGTAAGAGACAGCGATTTGACGGCGGGGTACCGGGTCAACCAGCGGACAAGCTGTCATAGAATGTGCTTCGCTCTATTCGCTGGAGCAGCGCGTTCTTCGGTGAAAACGGCTCAGGATCGCCGGATTCATCTGCGGGTTCTAGAGGGAGACGCGGATCCGCGGGTGTGACGTCAAGCTCGGGAAAGATGAACCTGCCGCCGAGTGCGTGTAACGGGACCGCCGCAGACTTCTCCAGCACGGAAGACGAGCTGTATGATTATCAAATGCACACCAGAATGTGTAAGAAGATAGCGCAGCTCACTAAGGTAGGACAAGGACACGTCAGACACCCCGCTTTAATCTTACAGCTGAGTTTGAGTTATGATGTCTGTTCATGCAAAGATTCTGATGTAAGTCCAGTACAGACTCTAATGCAGGGTTTTCCCTAAAACCTTCACTCAACGCTTCAACACTTTAATCACATCTGGGTCTCCTCTGGGTACTCCAGTGTCGTCCCGCAGTCCAGAGACATGCTGATTAGGCTAACTGGCCTTAAATGAATAGGTAAATTCCTTTAGTGTGGAAATGAGGGTATGAGTGTGTGTATGTGTGTGTGCCTGCACCCTGTGATGGATTGTCACGCTGTCCCAGGTGTACCCGCCTCATGCCCTCGGATACACTCCTGGCTCCCCACAAGCCTGTATACAGAATAAAAGCGACTTAGACCATGAGTGATTTGGCCAAACCTGCAATGACGTTGTATCCAAATACATATTCACATATACACACATTCAATATGGAGTCGGTCCCCCTTTTACAGCTATAACAGCTTCCACTCTTCTTAAAAGGCTGTGCACAGGATTTTGGAGTGTTTCTATGGGAATTCATGCCGATTTATCCTGTAGAGCAGGGGGTGTCCAAATCCAGTCCTGGAGGGCCAGTGTCCAACACAGTTTGGTGCTTCTTCTTCTCAAACACAGCTGATTTAACTAATCTGTTAATTACTAGGTTCAGTGGGTGTGTTTAGGTGTTGGTGAATTACAAACTGTGCTGGTCACTGGCCCTCCAGTGCTGGATTTGGACACCCCTGCTGTAGAGTGTTTATGAGGTCAGACACTGATGTTGGACATGAAGGCCTGGCTAGCAATCTCTGTTCCAGTTCATCCCAAAGGTGTTCAGTGGGGTTGAGATCAGGGCTCTGTGTTTGGGCCAGTCAAGTTCTTCCACACCAAACTCATCAAAGTATGTCTTTATAGTTCTTGCTTTGTGCACTGGGGCTACAGTCATGCTGGAATAGAAAAGGTCGTCCCTAAACTGTTGCCATGAAGTTGGAAGCATAACATTGTCCTAGATGTCTTGGTGTGCTGAAGCATTAAGATTGCCCTTCACTGGGGATTAGGTGCCTGATTGAAACACCTGAATCCCCCCCAACACACACACACAAATAATTGTTCAGAGCTCAGCATTAAGGGATTGACTAGTATTTTGAACAACTTGTTGCAAAGAAAGGCAAGGTTCAGTACATTATGACCACTGACACTCGAAATGGGAATAACATTGATAATCTCGTTACACTGGAACCTGAAAGTTGGTGGGATATAATAGGCAGCAAGTTAACATTTTCTCCCTGAAATTGAAGTGTTGGAAGCACAAAAAATGGACAAGCCTAAGTATTTGAGCATGACACGATGGCTAGACAGCTGGGTCAGAGCAAGTCCAAAACTGCTGCTCCTGAGGGATATTCCTGGTCTTCACTGGTCAGAACCTGCAAAAAGTGATCCAAAGAAGGAAAACCAGTGATGGGTTATGGACAACCAAGGCTTACTGATGGATGTGTGGACCAAAGGCTGGCCTGTGTAGTTTGATCCAATAGTAGGGCATGCGCTGAAAATGTTAGTGCTGGTTTTGATAGAAAGGTGTCAGAAACACAGCGCATTGCAGTTTATCAGACTGAGTAGCTGCAGCCAGTCAGGATGTGTGATGCCTCGGCAGTGTTGTGCTGGGAAAACTTGGATTCTGGCATTAATGCAGATGTTACTTTGGCATGTACCATTAGGGCTAAACGATTCTTGCCAAAATGTGAATGAAATTGAGATCACTATTCTCTCAAAAAATTCTCTTTTTTGTCAACCAAAGCAATTATTTCACTCAACAAAAAAAAAGGTGCTTTTCCCTATTTTAGAACGCTTAAAGTGAATAATCTGGTTAACTTACATAAATTGAATGCTTTTTGGACACTACAGTACTTTATGATTACATGCTTTAGTTATTATTATTATTATTATTATTATTATTATTATTATTATTATTTACCTTATAATTTCAGCATAAGGTAAATGCTGCAGAGTTTGTTAGGTAGTTTGTAATTATTTACATAGTTTACAGGGTAGAATTTATTGTTGTCCAAGGTTTTATTGGTCAGTCTTTACATGCCTCTAATATTCCCTGTAGCTTTCTATCTGTACGAGATAAGAGTCTGTGTAAGAGCTAGAATCATCAAATCAGGTTTATTTAACTAATACAGGAAGTTCGATCTTGATGAGGACTGTACATTGCTGTCTCTTATCAGACAGTAGTATATCTTTCAGCTTTTAGTGTGTGTGAGAGAGAGAAAGAAAGAGAGAGAGTTTACCATATGCTGATAAAAATAATAACAATATGAATTACTTAATGCAATAATAAACACAAAAACAGAAGAAAATGTAATGGTTTGACACAATGGTTAGGACACAGAGGACATCAGTAGAATCCAATGAGGAACAGGTCATCAGAATACACTCCGCCCTGTAGCCACTTTTTGACTGGTATTGAGCGAGCGTAGAAAAAAGTGGAACTACAGTTTGAGCACAAATGAGAGTTGGGTGAGTGAGTTAATGAGTGAAAGTTTGATGGTGCGAGTGAGTGTTTAAATAAACGTAGGAGTTCAAATCAGAGACTTACATTAAAGTTTATAGCAAGGAAATAACGACATACTACTCCAACTCCACCAATTAAACTGATTAGCTTGTTTAGGTTGTTACACATCAGGTGAGTGACAGATGAACATCGTAAAATAGAAAAAGGAAGTGAAATGAGAGAAGTGATTGAGTTGTATGACTGAATTATTTGCTAACCTCTGGCCTGATGGGTGAATTAATAGTGTTTTTGTTTTACGCTGTGTGAGTGTGACTGATATAGCATCTGGGATTGTTGTCAAGTAAATTCACTTCAATTCAATTCAATTCTCTTTGATTAAATGATCAGCTCTTCCCTGAGGAGCAAGCCGAGGATGACGGTGGCAAGGAAAAAACCCCTGAGATGGCAATAGGAAAAAACCTTGAGAGGAACCAGACTCAACAGGGAACCCCTCCTCATTTGGGTGATAACGGATAGCAGGGATTGATCTGCATCATACTGTGTGTTAGGAGGCTGGAAGTTCAGTATAACAGGAGACGTGTTTGAGTTCATATGAAGTTCACTTTCGTTATTGGAGGCTTAGGTACAGAACTGTTTGTGGTCATTTCAGTCCTGAACTAATAAGTGACTGCAGTCACAAGTCCCCTGCATCAGCCAAGTCCAAGACCATCTCCATGGTCAAGTGGAACCGTCCCCAGGCACCACATGCATCCCAAGAAGAACACAAGGGACCTCCAAGCGATGAGCTCTCACAATCGAAGATGAGTCGTACAGGTCTGCAGGGCAGAGGCGGTCTGGATCACTGGGAGCAGAGACAACAAGAGAGAGAGACAGAGAGAGAGAGAACAGTTAGGTATGGTTACAGTCACATGTATAAGGTGAATGTATATTTAGTGCAGAGTGCAAGCAGGGACTCTAAATCTGGAACCTCTAAAATGTCAAACCTGAGTGATCAATGAGAGAGGGGAGGACAGCATCTAAACATACCAGTTCAATCTGCTCCTTTAACCAAGTCTTTAAGTTAATATGGAGTCCAGACTCTTTTATCTAAGGCAAATCTATTTTTTAAAAAAGCTGGACTAAATATATAGGTTTTTAGCCTAGACTTAAGCGCTGAGACAATATCTGGGTCCTGAACATTAATTGGAAGGCTATTCCATAACTTTTGGGAGTTTGTATGAACAAGATCGGACCCCTGCTGTAGTTTTCATAATAATGTCTAGACGGGTCAAGGCTGCCCTGGGGTCAAGGGACTTATTCAGTATTATGCTTGTGGTCACAATGAATAATGTTGTGGCTGATCGGTGTGTGTGTGTGTGTGTGTGTGTGTGTGTGTGTGTGTGTGTGTGTGTGTGTGTGTGTGTGTGTGTGTCTGTTTAGTACTGTACAAAGGTCTTAGACACTATGTGCTTTTTTTAGTACAAACTTACTTATACAAGTTTATTTTAAGACTTTATGAAGTCAATGCATATTAATGCTTAGAAATAACAGTAGCAGTATTGAGTATAAGAGTAGTGTTCTGGCAACATTAGCATTCTGGGGAAAAAAATATATTGCACAATTAAATTCTCTGTCTGTCCGAAAAGAAATCAGCATATTGTGTAGATCAGGCATCACTAAATGGCTGGCCGCGGTCTGGATCCGGGCCGAGTGACAGTTCTATCCGTTCTATCTACGTTTAACATAGTAACTGAAAACTGGCAATAAACTTTATTGAAGGTTTAAATTGTTTATAGATCTCCAATAACTGCGTATGATCCGTGATGTAGACCATCATTATATATGAAGATCACTTTTTAGACAAAAAGAAAAAAACACAAAAAGCCTCTGGGTTTTGCATGCATGAAAAAGCAGCAGGTGCGACAAAGTCTTCAGAAGGACTGTGGCTGGTTCTGCAGGATGTTCAGTAAAACTAAATAACGTTTTTCCTTATAAAACTGCACAAATAGTACCTAAGACTATATTTTAATCAAAGAATCATCACACCAACTATTGATGTTCATTGATAGTCATGGAAATTTGTTGATCAAAAAGTGTGTGAACCCTTATTCCTGGATTGGCACGACGTAATGAGGAGGACGTAATGATAGAGTGGCACATCAAGAACGACAATAAACATTAGATCTGAGGCTTGGGCTATCATTCAGTAACAATTTAGATAATACTGTAGAGCGTTTACCGTCTATTGCCAGGAATGCTTTTCACGCTCAGGCTTATTGAAGGATGCGAGATTGTAATAAACTGATTCAACAGCATTTACAGCCGAACATGAAACAGCATACAAGTCCCGAAGTCCCGAGAGTTATGAGCTCTAAATAAGGTTAGTGAGAATTGTAAACTGCTGATATAGTGGTGTGCCACATTAGGGGCTGGGCTACTGTGCTGTACTACTGCGTCTAATCAAGTTTGTTATGTGCCAGTTTGAGCAAACCGAGATTTCATAACTCATACTGCATCAGTTGTTACCACAAGGCTTTGATCTTTACCATAAAATGTCTGTGTAGGCAAGTGTCTTAACATGAAGGTTAGGATTCGGCTCATAGGTACCTCAGACAATATGTGCTGTAATTCACTCTGTCTCATGTCTTTTCACTTTGCATTTAATTTTTTTGCACTAACAGGCCAATTCCATTTTATTATCATTACAACAGTTTTATTTGCATTGATGTTGGCCCTTGTCATTCCATCTAAACGTCTTGATGTACAAATGTTTGTGGTTTATTATTTTTTCTGTCTGTGTGCCTTAAATTGCCCCTGGGGATAAATAAAGTGTTTTTGAATTGAATTGAATGTCTGCTTAAATAAAATCCAGAAAACCCCTAAGTTTGGTTTCTCGATTGAAAAAAAAAAGTGCCAGA
Source organism: Clarias macrocephalus (assembly GCA_011419295.1). Taxonomy (NCBI): domain Eukaryota; kingdom Metazoa; phylum Chordata; class Actinopteri; order Siluriformes; family Clariidae; genus Clarias; species Clarias macrocephalus. Next base: position 107,738 of record JAAGKR010001594.1, read on the forward strand.
GTATGACCCCAAGACAGAGGAAGAGAACACCAGACTGAGAGGAGCTCATCTGAGATGTAGATTACCACATTATTGAATGAATCATGAATGTAATTATAGAAGTACACAAGTGACTAAAGGGCTGTTTTAACATCATGGCTCCCAAATGCATCAAAACCATATATGTTCCTCCAGGACCATGGTGCTACATCAAGGTACAGAAGACTACACAAAACCAGAAATTGTACTAAAAACTACACTGAAGTGTACAAGTGCAAGCATGTATAAAGCATGCACAATACACAAAGATGATGTGCAGGACAATAGGCACAGTTAAGCAATGTAGTGCAGATCAGTACAACGTTTTAATTTGAAACAGTGCAAAACAAGAAATTACAATATAATAATACAGTTAAACCTTGGATTGTGAGCATAATTTGCTTCTTGTGCTTGTTTATTAAAGCACTAGTATATCAAAGCAAATTTCCCCATAAGAAATAATGAAAACTCTATAAAAATGTATACAAAATATAAAATAAAAATAAAACAAATTAACCTGCACTTTACCATTTAAAAGAATCTGGCTGTAGTAAGATGAGAGTGGAGAGGAGAGCAGGGGGTCTACTGTGTAGGACGACTTTCTCACAAACACACACACACACACACACACACACACACACACACACACACACACACACACACACATACACTAATGGAATCACTGCTCTGTCAGTAAACTTCTTTTGGATTTCGCGGAAATGTGACGTTACATTGTCGTTAAACAGATCGATCCCCCTATCCCGCACTGCGACAGCCTTTTTAACCTTTTTCTGTTGCAGTACAGTTACTAAAGAACAGTCACTACACTTGGACACAAAATAAAAAAATGCTTTACGGGTACGCACATACACACGTGGTCTCAATGTTATAGTAAACTCTACGCGTGCATGGATGTTAATTATACGAGTGACGCGCACGCATACACTGAGACTGAGCATGGAGAACAATTACCCACAATCCCACACCGCGAAAGAGAGAAGAACCATTGACTCAGTGGTGATCACGTCACGCTCTGCAGACAAAGCACATGCGTACTACTCTTATGTCAAGACCTTGCTCGTTTATCAAGTTAAAATTTATTTTTAAAAATTAGCTTGTCTTGCAAATTGCTCGCAGACCAAGTTCCACTGTAAATATACTGTAAATAAATAGTTACACATTCCACTGTAACTATAAATAAATACAGTTACACGTTCCACTGTAAATATAAATAAATACAGCAAGTCCCCAGCATACGAGCAAGTTCTGTTCTGAGAGCTTGTTTGTAAGTCCAATTTGTTCATAAGTCCAACAAACATTGTCTATGTACTAGGGGTGCTTCGATTGATCGGTCGTCGATCATAATCGGCCTAAAATTGATTTGGGAAGTTTCATCGGCAGTCTTTATAATGGCCGCAAGATGACGCAAAACTCGCGGGACAATTTTTATTAAATTATTATTTTTTGCGCGCTGCTAAAATGGCTTCACTGGACTGGCAATTCTACGTGTTTTGTGAAAAAGACAATACATTAGCAATCGCAACCTGTGTAACAAGCCAGTTCAACGAGGCGGGAAGCACCCAAAGCATTTTAACACCACGAACCTCATCAGACATTTGAGAGAGCGGGAGAGCTCAGCAACTCGTGCGCCGCCACTCACTCAGCTGTCGGTATAATACTCCTATCTCACCTGCGCGGTTTTGCTCGGTGGCCGAAAGTACAGTTCATCATGATTCACTGCGGGTTTTTAAATAAGTTTTTAAGCATGAAAAATTAAACGTTTAAATTTTTTGGCGGTCCTCGCGGATGCTTGCGGTCCTTGCAGAACTTCTGGCGACTCATGTCCTACTTGTCTGCTATTTTATTTCATTTTAAATAAATAGTTTATTTAAATAATTTTAAATAAATTAATTATTTTATTTAAGCTCTAAGCTGTTCCCAATTACTAACCAAGCACAGGCTGCTATGTTTTAAATTGACGTGTTGCACATGTTATTCGCCAATAAATACAGTTGTCAATTCATGATATTCCTCTTCTTGTAATTTCAATAGTTAATTTACATTGTTGTTAGATATAGTTTAATAAATAATGCTACATGATAAGGCTTCGAGTAGACCCTGTAATCGGTGATCGGTATCGGTATCGGCCGATACAGTTTCTAGTGATCGGACATTGGTGATCGGCCCCAAAAATCCTGATTGTAGCACCCCTACTATGTACAGTATTAGGATAGTAACACAACTGGCAATGCATAGTATATAACAGTACAGCATTCTTTAGAATCGTGTCGATGGTTGAACAATTGGTATTGAAAGAACGAGACATGTCTGCCATCTTTTCACCTCTCTCCACTCTCCAGGTTATTGCTTTGCGCTTCTTAGCAGTCCAGCTTCATGGCCGCTGCTTTTATGCTTACTTCCGGACATACTGTTCGTGTGGTACTGCAATCACCCGACAGTGTACGCCGGACATGTGCTCTAACTTCCACAACTTCGAAAGTTTGTAACTCGAAAGTTCGAATGTGAGGGACATGTAATGAAAACAACATTTATCAGGTTTTTCTGTTCAATTGTCATATAGTAGTAGAATTTATACTTCAAGAGAAACATGAGGAAAATTTGCAGTATTACTTCAAAGTGAGTTTGATTATTTACAAAGTATCTGTATTTTTTCTGTTTGTTTGTAGGTAATATATTCTCTCAACACCAAGAATGAGGAGCAGGAAGCAACTTTGCAAATGCTGCTGCATATTACCACAGACACAGCAGACAACATTCAGCCAAGCACCAGTCAGTTTGAGGAGGGCGAGGAATCCACATCTGCCCTTAGGACCCGTATCTTAGAGCTCCAGGCCACAGTAGAAGAGGTACAAAACACGTACATCTATACTGTACATCCACATCATTAATGTCACATGAAACAAAATATATGGTTTGCCACAGTGTAAGTCCTACATGTAGAAGTACTGTTTATCTATTTAAGTTATACGTGGTTCTCAGGTCGAGGAGCGGGAACAGAGGGCTGAGACAGAGCACGCTGAGCGCATGGCGGTGCTAACCCGAGAGGCTGCAGAACTCCGTCAAAACTACCTCAGTCTAGAGATGGAACGAGACAACCAGTGCAGATTGCTGCAGCAAGTCCAGGAGGAAAAGAACTCCCTCGAAGAAGAATGCCAGCACTTACGGCAAGTACGGGACGACAACAGGAAGAAGGAGGAGGATGCTAAGAGAAGAGAAGAAGAAGAGAGGAAGAAAGAAGATGAGGAGCAGTGCAGAGATTTAGAAGAAAGGAAGAAAATGGAGCTGGAATGGGAGAAACGTTTGCTCACACTGAGAAATGCGCTCCAAACACTAGATGAGGAAAAAGAAAGAGTAGAAGAACAGTGGAAGATGGAGAAGGAAGAGTGGAAGAACCGAATGGAAGTCATAGAGAAGGAAAGAAGGGAAGAGCAGGAAGCGGCAAGAAAAACTTTACAGCAAAGCCTCAAAGATCACATAAGCCAGTGGCAGCAGAGAGAGCAAGAGAACTGTAAATTCCAGAACTCACTGCTGCAACAGAAGCTGAAGAAGGCTGAGGCAGAGCTGGAGATACAGGCGGAGAGACTGATGGAGTGCAGCAGACACAGCAGCAAATTGCAAGCAAGAATGGAGGTAGACACACATATGCACGCATGCGCATCAGCAGTTTTTAAAATCTTTTTACTTCCACGTCTTAAACTTATATTTGTGGAAGAATTATGATGGTTTACTCTACTAAGAAACAAAAGTATTTCATAGCTTGTTAAGTCTGTAGGTCCGTAAACAGGGTTCCAGACTGAGAAAGTCACATTTCTGCAAAATTTCTGGACACGGTTTCACAAAATTTTATAACCAAGTGCACCAGTGCAACCTGCATATACCTCCCATTTACAGGAGTGCATATATGTGTGTGTTTGTACGGAAGGCCTAACGCGAGGCTGTCATCATCACCATCATCATAAGAGCACAGGCTGGAGACAATGTTTCATGACGTCATCTTCCTGTGTCCCGTCCATGAGTAATCTCGGCCTGACTGACCCTTTCATGACTGAGATTATTGAGACTTGTGCACATGTGTCGTGCTTCAAGATTGCTCCGGAATAACAGTCCTCCAATTTTCAATTAAGAAAAGCCCAAGCCATGCAAATTTGTAAGGTCATATTCATGTGTTCAGTACCATGCAAGAAAATCTGTTGCCCTTCATGATTTTACAGTAAATGTAGATATGTTGCTTGCTAACTAACAAAAAGCAAGTCCCCTAGTTGTAATGCAGAGGTTCCTAGATGGATGGAACTAATTATAAGGAAAAGGCAAATTAAATCATTTCGAATAAAATCATTTGTGTTCATTTTTGACATATTTTGCTTACTGCCCAGCTAATTATCACTTACTACATACAGTACAGTGGATGTTTGGCTTGCTGCATTGTAATATTCCCAACATGATTTAATTCATGAGGTCAGATGATTGCATCATCAGTTATAGTTAATTAAGTTTATATACTTGCCATTGTAGGAACAGTATTTACATACTGTGTACCTGAAAAGAGACGCACCTTACCTGTGTGCAATCATAGGTGTGCTCCAGTACCTATACCGCTCCTGTGCCAATACAGTCCCAAGTTGAGGAACCAGCACGCCGCCAAATATTGAACAAAGCGAAGACATTCTCTTTCTGTCAGGACCGAGCCGGTTTACATGGTAGAGATATTGCAAAGAAAGGAACATGCTCAGTGTGGCTGTGAATCAGATATAAAGCACAACCACAGCATGAAGCATAAACTATGCAGAGAAAGGTGTATTAACCCGAGACCATGCACCGATTTTGGGTGAGAAAGCCTGGAGATATTCTTGATCATATTGTGTATTAACATTGGTCAATGTTATACTGAAAGCATTGGATAATTTGTTGGTGTGTCTGTTGGCTAATTGGTGAGTCTCACGAGCTGTTAAAACTCTGTGTATATTGCGAATAACGTGGTTTACGAGTGTTCCACAAACCGAGCAAAGATTTTTTTTTAAATTTTATTCGGAAACCGAGCAAATATTAGTTAACGTTCGCCGAGTATCATTTATCATGCATGCGACTCTTATTTTGACACCGAGCGTCATTCTCTCACCTTCCCCCCTCCCCCCACGGCTTCGCAACCACACAGAAACTCTTCTCCTCTCTTATGAGTGTGCGCTCGCAATTTGACACCGACACACACATGCACAGACATTCTCTCACCTTTTCACCTCCTCAGAAACACACAGAAACTCTGCTCTGTCGCGATTCTTTTCAAAGGTAAGGTGCTGGTTCATTTGTTTTTATTATTATTTTTTACTTTACAGCAGTGATTCCCTCAGTATGCGCTCACGCCAGGTCAGAGAGATTTCTTTTCCCCTGTTAAAACGGTGTTTCCGTTGTGTGTGTGTTTGTTGTGAAACTTAAAAATTACTCCCTTAGTATGCGCTCATGCCAGTGTCAGAGTGATTCTGTTAGTATGCGCTCACGCCAGTCTGGCTTTTTTTCCGTTAAACCGGTGTTTCCGCTGTGTTTATGCGCTTGTTGTGAAACTTAAAAAGTGAGTCCGTTAATATACGCTCATGCCAGTCTCAGAGAGATTTCTTTTTTTTCCTGTTAAAACGTTGTGTGTGTGTTTGTTGTGAATCTTAAAAAGCGAGGTGGGGAGAGGGAGGAGGAGTGTTACTGTGTAAAACGAGGCGAGTGAAGGGGCTAATTCCACACACACACACACACACACACACAACGTGAAATTAACTTTGTAATTTCTACTTGTCACATTGTGATTAGTCTTAAATTGGACTTATCCATATAGTACAAGATTTTCAATATATTACAAGTTGAAGAGATTTTACAGATGACCTCTTTTTGTTTTTATGCCATGCTTGTTGCGTGTATGTATGTGTGTGTTTCCTCCCGAGTGACAACAGTGGCGAAGCTAGTTGGTATGCGTATTGAGGCACGGTGGACATTTCAAGCAATTCTCCATAGGAATTTTCAAGATGTGGTCAAAATAAGTGTCGATGAGGTGACTTAATTTTTAAAGACAAAGTAGAAAGTAAAAAGACCAACAAACAAGCAGCAATCAAAGGCGCAGTTATACTCCGAAGTGATGTAGCTCAACATTTGCTGATGTTCATGTAGGGTTCAGATTTAGGCAGTACCCGAGTGCGAATGGCCTGTGAAATGGAGGGGAAAATGTCTTTCATTCCAAAACAGTTTGTGCAATATTTTTTGTTAAACCTCACTGAAGAAAAAAGGAACGTTTGTTTCAATTACATTCAGCAGACACCCTCATCCAGAACAACTTACATTTTTAAAATTTCATTATACATCTGACGGCCTTGCTCAAGGGCCCAACATGGACAACTTAGTGGTCGTGGAATTTGAAGCCAGGACCTTCTGAGCCATAGTCCAATGCCTTAACCACTGAGCTACTCAATTACTACTTGTTTGCTTATTTTTAATAATTATTTAAGAAAACTGTGCCACTGTCCAAATACTTAAGGATGTCACGGCTGGTCTGTGTGAGACAGGCGGACCCAGAAGCAGACACAACAGACAGGATTAAATATAACAGATTTTAATGCAAAATATGAAAGTTGGACAAAATGAGAAGTTAAATCAAAGATACAGTACTTGAGATGCTGTCTGAAGTGGGTAGTGTCATGGCTTGGCAGTGGCTGTAGACAGGAGTTAAGGGACGAGTGTCACTGAGCGCATGCAGTGGCCGGGAGAGCAAGCGCAGCTGAGATCCTACAAGTTGAGCCAGAGCAGCAGCAGAGAGATCGCGGCAGTGTGGAGAGATGAAGGCTGCAGCGCGCCTGCAAAATCCGACGCGCAGATTGAGAGAGAGAGAGCAGCAGCAGAGTGAGGAGTTGCAGTGATTATCCGGAGTTGAAAACGAAAGCAGAGGGTCAAAGCCGGGTTATCAGTCAGCGTCGCGAACAATTCCGAGTCGTGAAGCTAAGGACGTAACCAGAGGAGAAAAGGGTCAACAACGAGGAAGGCAAAAGGTATAATTGGCAGATCCACTAGACACAAAAACACTGGGCGGTTGTTCCTGGGCGAATTATATAGAGTGAAAACTGATGAATGAAATACCGAGCAGATGTGCTTGTGCCGGTAAGTGAAGCGGCAAAACGGAAGCCATGGAATGGAAAGTGGAGAGGAGTTGCAGGTGATCATGACTTGGCGCGAGCAGAGGGCATGACTTGGCGTACCGTTACAAAGGACATGATTATATTTGTTTACGATTGACTGAAAGGCACCAAGTGTACTGTTTGCTCTTCTATTCCATCAGGATCTAGAGGAGCAGCTGGAAAACTGCCATCATCGAGTTGCAGAGGCAGAAAGAATAACTAGGAAAGCCGAGGAGGAGCTAGCTGTGGCAAAAGAACGATTATTACTGCAAGAAAATGAACTTCAAAACAAATCAGGTAAACAGATTTTTTTTTTACTCAAAAAGTAAAAGTAAAAAAACAACATCCATGTTCTACTGAACTGGCCATAAACATGCAGAACAGTTCTGTATACATGTTGATTGTTGTATTTATGTGCACTATTTTCACCAGTAGTTTCTGTATGTTTTTGATTCCCAGTATTATGTACAAGCTGTTCATACTTTTATACTACATACTAAAAAGATACCTGTCTTCTAACGCAATGCTGAATCTCAAATCTCTCCCTAACCCCTAATCAAGGGCACTACTTGGTGAGTGAAACAAGAGAATTATACCCCAGAAACCGAAAAATAAATATAGCTGATATTCTAAAGCAGAATAAGTGGAAATATACATAGTTACCATGGCTACACAGTACCAGTAAGAAATAAAAACTACTTTCACAGAGGGTAATTACGCTGTACTGTCAGTCGCCAGCTTCAGCAGACGCCGTTAGTTACAGTAGTTTCGCCAGCTGCAGAAGGAAATGTGTTGGTGGAGCAAAATAACTGGTTAAATAAACAAACATATCATAATCTGTTGATAATAAATGGTGTTTGTGGAAGTGTTGTAGAAAAGAAATATCACACTCGATGTCGTGTTGTTCTGCTGCATCCTTGTGAAGGTATCGAAGCCCTGCTGATATCCAGCACAACAGCACAACTCTTACGTGATACTGCTTAAATGAAGTTGCTGCATCACAATGGATTTGAAATGAAGCAATGCTGTTAGACAATAAATTAACCCCTTTGTAACTACAGCCATTTATACATAGTCGCTTCATTTTCACAGGTTTAAATGTGATTGGACAGTTGACTGATAAGTAGCAGATTCATGCTTCAGTTTTTATATTATGACAAATTAAGGAGAATATCTGGAGTTGTTTCCAAGTGTTGAGTACAGTGTAGTACAAAACAGGAAATATACTGGCGAATTCTGCCATCAGTGCCCAATTGAAGGACGTACCTGCCCATGACCCAAATGGAATACCATACTGTACTCCCACCAACTGCACTCTATCATTTGCTCTCTGGAATGGTTGTGGGGTCATTTACCATTCCAAAAGAAGGGTTTTGATATTCTATTAAACTGTTTGGAAATATGATCATCTATTAGGATTAGCATTTGTTGAAAAAAAAGGGGTCAGAATCATTTTGATTCGATTTTCTATCAAATCATTCTGCAGTGGCGGGGAATAAGGCACCAGGATATAAAATTTTCTCTGCCCAGTTTTTAATGTGCCAATATAGAGTAATAAAACATCAGAAGCAAACCACTGCATGCTGTGAGAATGGAAAGTCTTGTGATTGATTGAGGTTAAAAAGAATAAGGACTGATGACAGTTTGCTGATTTGGCAGCATGAATCTTTTTAGTAATGGCTACATGGACAGATTAGGCTAGACTCATATTACCAGCCTGCTGAGCCTCAAATCCAATTTTTTACTATAACATGACAGATCTGATTTTTTGGCCTGTCTGAATGCACAAATCTGATGTTTTTCAGATAGTATCTGAGTCTACTAAATCGAATGTATAGCCGTATGCCATGCAGCTTGTATGACGGTCCAGTAGGAATTTTGCCTCTGGACATGCATGCATGGCTCTGCTATCACCACTGGCAGCACAGGGATTTGTGCCGCCTTGTCCTTCTTTTCTTTTTCTGGACCTCATCAAACATACTACTAACTGCTTGCTGTCCTCCAGAGCAAAATTCCTAGATGGTGCAAAAAGAGCCATATTATTACGCAACATCATTTCAGTCAGATAAACTCACTTGTTATTATGACTGTGAACTGTAATGACATACAGTTCTACTCCAATCTGACCAGAACCTGGAGCTGAACAATGTGGCTTTTAATGCGAATGTATCTTTATACTGCCTGTACCACATTGTAAAACTGATTGTTTACAGCATGTTTAAGTTTTTTTTTTTTGTTGTTGAAAGAATGGAGAGAAGTTATATCGGTGACACTAGCCACAGACTAGATGTACCTTTTTCTGATGGATGTAATTCTTGTTTTGAACAGATCTTGAAGTAATTATTTTTGGAAAATTATGGAGAGGAGAGAGTCTTGCAAAATGATCAGGAGCATAGATGAAGAAACATACAGAGGATATAAAAACACCTGTTAAAATGCTCTAATCAATATAAATCACTAGAAAACAGTTTCCACCTTTAATGTGACCTATAACCTGTACAGCTCAATTAAGAAATAAACTGAAATCATTTAGTGGTAAGATTTTATTACAGCACTCGATCTTTTTCGGTAGGAGTCTAACAGCATGGCACAACTTGATTTGCCCACTCTTTGCAAAATACACTCTAAATCTGATTGCGAAGGCATCTCCTATGCACAGCCCTCTTCAGATCACCCCACAGATTTGATTTTAAACCGATTCAGGTCTGGGCTCTGGCTGGGCCATACCAAAACTTAAATCTTTTTTTTTTTGGTGAAGCCAAGAAATGTTAATTTGGCTGTATGCTTTGGGTCATTGTCATGCTGAATGATCTGTTTCTCTTCATTTTCAGCTTTCTAGCAGAAGCCTGAAGGTTTTGTGCCAACATTGATTGACTATGCCTCACTCTGCGTATGGTGTTCTTTTGGTCATGTGCAGTGTTGTTCTTGTACCAAGTATACATTTTGGGACTATGGCCAAAAAAGTTCAGGTTTGGCTTCATCAGACCTGCATTTTCCCACATGCTTTTGGGAGACTTCAAATGTGTTTTTGCTAAATTTAGGTCCATGAGATGCTAAACAATATTCATATGTTTGGATTTAAAAGTGGCCTTTTATTGGGGGCCAGTCTAAGACACACCTGTGTGATGGGATGGATTATCTCGGCAAAGGAGAAATGCTCACTATCACAGATTTTGACAGATTTGTGAACAATATTTGAGAGATATGGTTATTTTGTGTATGTAGAAAATGTTTCAGACCAGTTCATCTCATCAAAAATGGGAGCAAAAAAATAAAGGAAATTGAGCTGCACTGCATATTAAAATGCTAAACATAAACTTGCTTATTAACAGGACACAGTTTTAGGCCCGACCAAAAAAGTTTGTGAATTCTTATCCTAAGAAATGTCTTTTTGTGTCTCTCTCAAAGTGATTAAAAATACTGAGATGTCTTCATTACTGTTTAGAAGAACTGTTGAACCAAAGCTCCTCTCAAGTACGGGTATCTGCTGAAGTGGAGGATCTGAGGTCTCAACTGAGTCGTCTCAACATCAGGAACAAAGAACTGGAACTTCAAAACAGCGGTCGCTCTAATGACCATGCTCGAATGCTTAAACAGGTAACCCCTCCACCATGCTCACACAGACTTTAAAATATTCAATTTGGAAATTTCCACCACAACCCTCAAACATGCTGTAAGAAAGTAAAGAACGTTCATATGCGTATAAAACAGACCTGCATACTTGCGGATTTGTGCATATTCTATTCATTTTTATTAAAATTTTATTTGTCACATACACAGTCATACACAGTACGATATGCAGTGAAATGCTTAGACAACTGCCCATGACCTTAAAACAAAGACTATTACTCACTCATCATCTATACCGCTTAATCCTGTATTCAGGGTCACAGGGGGCCTGGAGCCTATCCCAGGAGACTTCGGGCACATGGCAGGGTACACCCTGGACAGGGTGCCAATCCATCGCAGGGCACAGACACACACACTCACTCATTCACACACTACGGGCAATTTGGGAACGCCAATTAGCCTAACCTACATGTCTTTGGACTGTGGGAGGAAACCGGAGTACCCGGAGGAAACCCACCAAGCACGGGGAGAACATGCAAATTCCATGCACACAGAGACGGGAAACGAGCCTGGCCAGGGATCGAACCCGGACCCTGGCGGTGCAAGGCGACAGTGCTAACCACTACACCACCGTGCCGCCACAAAGACTATTAATAGGAAATAAAAAGTGTATATATATATACACACACAGTACAGACCAAAAGTTTGGACACACCTTCTCATTCAAAGAGTTTGAATTTGTATTATGGCAAGAAAAAAGCAGCTAAGTAAAGAAAAACGAGTGGCCATCATTACTTTAAGAAATGAAGGTCAGTCAGTCCGAAAAAATTGGGAAAACTTTGAAAGTGTCCCCAAGTGCAGTCACAAAAACCATCAAGCGCTACAAAGAAACTGGCTCACATGCGAACCGCCCCAGGAAAGGAAGACCAAGAGTCGCCTCTGCTGCGGAGGATAAGTTCATCCGAGTCACCAGCCTCA